>JARFYF010000066.1:6570497-6584561 GCA_030265395.1 Rhina ancylostomus
ATTTTATCCTGTTCTAAGATCTATCTAACCCTTCCCTCCCACATAGCCCTCCATTTCTCTATCATTCATGTGTCTATAAATGTCCCTTAAATGTCCCTAATGTATCTGCCCCCACAACCTCTGCCGGCAGTGCGTTCCACCTCCAAACGCCTTAAAATTATGTCCTCTTGAGTTAGCCATTGTCACTCTGGGGGGGATAAAGGTCTCTGACTGTCCACTCGATCTATGCCTCTAAACACTTATTATCTTTTTATATATTTCTGGCTAGTATTATCTTGCAAGTTTTCTTTCTTGATTAATCTTCTGGCTACTCGTTGCTGTTTTTGTATTCTCTCCAATCTTCAGTTCTTTAACTAAAAGAAATAGTGTCAAATTTAATCATGAATGGTGACTCCTCCCCTTGGAATTTTTCTTTCTCACGGGGATGTTTCTATTCTGTATTTTCTAAAAGATCCCCTTAAAGATTTGCCACTGCATCTCAGTTGACTGATGAACCTAATGTGCAGGTTCACTTTAGCTAGCTTGGCCTTTGTGTTCTCATCCTTCCCACAGCAACTCTTAGACATTTATCTTGTTACTGTCTGTGGGACCTTGCTGTGCAGAAAATGGGTACTGCATTTCCTACATCACTTTAACACGCCAGTGAATATAAAACACTTGGGAATGTTCTGAAGTCTTGATGGTATAAGTGAACTCTTTATTTTCTCATGACTACTGTATAAGCTGTTGCAGTGTGTTTTTTGTACATATTATTAAAATCTAACTGTTTGTGCTGCAGTGTTGACTGGATTTATTTCAAGAGAAGAAATTGAAGGTAAGGTACAAACTTTCACTTGCCCCACTGACGTTTTCTTTATCTCATCTTCATTGTTGTTTATAACCCAGTGTGCTCATGTTGCTTTGGGTCTGTGTTTCAGTGGGTGAGGAAATCGAGATGACCCCCATGCCAATCACCAAAGGGTTAACCGACACAGGATTCTGGGGCAACAAACTCTTTGGCAGAATTATGACGAAGGAGCCTTATGTTGGTGATGGATTTCGGCGTAAAGTGAGCCGGGTGAAGGTCATCTACGGATTAGAGCCGATATTTGAATCTGGTGCTACTTGTATTGTCAAAGTGCGGAACTACATTTCTTATGGGACCAAGCGTGAAAATGGCCTTATTGAAAGCAACCATGATCTCACTATGCAAGTAAGTCGTGCCCTTTGTTAGAGATGGTTAGTTATATAAGAATGGATTCTATTGCAATGGCTTGTGGCTGGTTTCCCTTATTTCCACTTTGCCCTTGATGGGTTGGTGTTCTGGACACTGAATGAACCAAAAACCCATAAGAGGTCATAAGACAGAGGAGCAGAATTAGGCCATTCAGCCTAACAAGTCTGTTCCTCCATTGAATCGTAGCTGATTTCCTTTTCCAATCCCATTCTCCTGCCTTCTGCCCGTAACCCTTAACCCCTTTACCAATCAAGAACGTATCAACCTTTGCCTTAAATACACCCAGTGACTTGGCCTCCACCGACCTCTGTGGCAACGAATTCCACTGGTTCACCACCCCTGGCTGAAGAAATTCCTCCTCATCTCACTTTTAGAGGCGCCCCTTATTCTGAGGCTGTGTCCTCAGATCCTAGAGACTCCTACTAATGGAAACAGCCTCCCCATGTCCACTCTATCCAAGCTGCCTTCACTTGGATGCATTTGAGTTTCACGGGGCAGTATTCAGGACATTCTTCATTGACTGGATGGGGACATGGCTGGCAAAGCCATTCCTCCTTTCACAGAGGGTAGTGAATCGCTGGAATTCTCTGCACTGGCTTGTTGTGGAAGCGAAGCCATAGGTGTCACATTCTCCTGTACGATCACATTTTTGAGGGGACTGAGAGCTACAGGAGACTGGTACTGAAGAGGAGATGAGGCATGGATCTAATCAGCCATGATTGTAATGAATGGCTGGTTACGTTTGAGGGGCTGGGTGTCCTAATCTTGCTCCCGTTGTCTTATGTTCTTAGAAACTACTATGTTAATTAGCTCCTTCATGCCCTACTCTCCAACATGGCCTTCTCCTTGCATCATTTGCACTCACTAAATAGTAATTTCAATTGAATAAATTAAGAGGCAGATATAAACAGTAGACAGCAACAATGGCTAACACGAGGGGACATAATTTTAAGGTGATTGGAGGAAGGTATAAGGGGGATATCAGAGGTAAGTTCTTTACACAGAGAGTGGTGGGTGCATGGAACGCACTGCCAGCAAAGATTGTGGGGGCAGATACAGTAGGGACATTTAAGAGACTCTTAGATAGGCTCATGAATGACAGAAAAATCGGGGGCTATGTGGGAGGGAAGGGTTAGATAGATCTTAGAGCAGGATAAAATGTTGGCACAATATCGTGGGCCGAAGGGCCTGTACTGTGCTGTAGTGTTCTATAAACAAATTAATAATATTTGAATGTTGGGAGTAATTGAATAAGGGTACTTCGTCCTCAGAGTGGGAGCTGCCGTTAGTGGGGATCTCTGCTCCCATCAGTGACTTCCTGAGCAGTGCCACTTTACCCTTTTAAATCAATGTAATCCAGAATTAGTGAAAAATAACTTGATTAGATCTTGGAGATACAAAATGTGAGGAACATGGGAAAACTTGATTAGGTCTTGACTTTCTCTGTGGCAGTGGCAATTGTTCTAGTATCTCATGTCCTCCCTCAGAACTGAGTATTCCACACACTGGCACTCTCCTGGTCAGTTTATGCTATTAGACTTCAGTTGAAGCCAAACTCCTGAAGCAGATGCTCTATTCCGAGCTCTGTCATGGGAAAAGATTACCAGGTGGTCAGTGGAAAAGGCTGAAGGAGACGCTCAAAGTTTCCTTGACGATGTGCAGCGTTGCCACTGACTTCTGGGGAACGTCTGACCAATGAGTAAAGCAGAGGAAAAGCATTTTGTCTGGTATTGAGAACACGAGGCCATGCATTGGGAGCACGCACAGGCTCTGTGTAAGTGGCAGAAGGAGTGCACCATCTCTCAAACTACCCACCCGCCTGGTAATTCCCATCGACCATCCTCTGCCCCATCCGCAGAAGAGTCTGTCGTTCCCACTTCAGTCAAATCAGCTACCTGAAGACCTACAAAACTGAAGTGGAAGCAAGTCGCCCTCAATCCCAAGGGATTGCTGAAGAAGGAGAAAGGTAGTGTTAGCACTGCTGGTGGTGGTGTGGGTGTAATGCCAGTAGTTTGGGTTGCAATTCTGAAAATGACAGCGATGTTTAGTGGTGCTCTCAACGAAGGTGATCATGATAACATCTGAATTTTTTTGATGTTGCATTTTTTTTTAATTTACAGGAATGTAAGCTTCAAAATACAGCAAGAGAATACAGTAAAATATTTGCAGCTGAAACTCAGACAGTCAATGGCTTTGGCCCAGTGCCAGAGTAAGTGTCTTGATGCACATCTAATTCTCTCATTTACATATCTTGATTTTTCAAAAGATAGCTCTTTGTGACTCACCTGGATTTGTGCTCCTAGGGTAATTCCATTGCACTTGCTCTATCGCCCTGCCAACAATATACCTTATGCAACCATAGAGAGGGATTTGATTGGACAATTCGTGAAGTATTCTATGGAAGACAAGGGCAAAAACATGGTCGATGAGAGTGGCTCTGAAATTGAACAGAAGTGTCACACCTTTCAACACTGGGTTTACCAATGGACAAACAGTAACCTGCTGGTAACTGACTTGCAAGGTAGGATCACAGTTACACCTTGTAGAACAGAGGGGATTTTGCATAAAGTACCTCTGAGTATACTTTGTCTACACTTGAGGAAGACTGACACTTTGGTGATTAAGGTGCCTTTGGAGATGAAGTTCCTCAAAGATGTTTCTGCTCCATCTTTGCCCCTTTGTAGTTACCTTATAAAGGTAAAATGGTGGATGAGAAGCAGAGCCAGAGAGTGAGACACTCTGGGCTGGGAATTCTTACTTGCCACCTACTCTGTATCAATATGAGTCAAGCCTCATTGTTCATGTATCTGTACTGTAGGACAGCAACAGCCTGCAGTCATTCATAGCAATGTAGCCATGCAGTAATCAATGAAGCAGCCTGAACTGTAGAACTATATTAACACATCACTGCAACACAGAGCAACAGGCTCACCAGTGACCTTCCCTTTACAATGAAGATGATAATGAATCTCCAAATAAAACAGAGGGCTGTATGATTGTTACCAGGAGATAAAAATAGCTGTGGAGGGTTACCTTACAGTGTAGGTGCAAAGTCATGGGTGTGCCTCAGTGTAGGGGAAGGAGGGTAGCAATGTATTTCTGAGCTCTTGCACTGTGCTGTGTATGTGCTTGTGTGTTTGATCTCCCTCAGAGCATGATGTGTATGTTTTCCTGCACCTGAACACCCTCATGATAAAGTGGCTGTATCACCATGTCTGAGATCATTGGCAGCCTTTGGTTTCTCTGTTGGAGTGACTTTGCTCTTCAGGCTGTAAGATGGGAGAGAACTCCCTGGTGACCTGTTACATCATTGTAGCTGGACTCTGGGAAACGATAGAACAAAGTAGCTCAAAGCTAAACTATTGACTGTCCCATTTACAGACACCGTCACCTCTACAGGACCTCCAGAGGTGGGACATTGTAGCAGCTGGTAGAACCGTTACTTCACAGTGCCTGAGACCCAAGTTCAATCCTGACCTCTGCGGTCTATGTGGAGTTTGCATGTTCTCCCTGTGAGTGGGTGGATTTCCTCTGGGTGTTCCCCATCGCAAAGACATATGGGTTGGTAGCTGAATTAGCTGCTGTAAATTGTCCCTAGTGTGTAGGTGCGGGGTAGAATTCAGGGGGAGTTAATGGGAGTGTAGGGAGAATAAAAAAGATAGGTTTAATGTGGGGTTAGTGTAAATGAGTGGTTGATGGTTGGCATGGACTTGGTGGGCCGAAGGGCCTGTTTCTGTGCTGTGTCTCTTTATGAATCTATCACCTCTACAGTAAACAGTGGTCAGTGTTTATTGCAGATGTGCACAGTGTATTTCCCCAGTCTCTTTCATACAATCACAGAATCACAACTTCTTGATTATTAGCAAAAAAAAAGGTTATTTTACAAAGCAAGTTGTAATGTGATCGGGAATACACACTTATGCTTCCAATAATACAGAAGAAGGCTATTTGGCCCATCAGATCCATGCCAGCTCCCAATGGAACCATTCCATTAATTCATTCCCCTGGTACTTTCCTGCAACTTATTATCTTTCACACAGGGCCATCAACTCCTTTTTGATTTCTTTTTAACCATTAAACTATACTCAGGGAGTAACTTATGGTGGTCATTTAACCTACCATCCTGTCTTTGGATGTGGGAGGAACCTGTAGCACCCTGGGGAAGCCCATGCAGTCACGGGGAGAATATGCAGACCCCACGCAGACAGTACTGAACCCGGGTCCCTGGAGCTGTGAGGCAGTGACTCTGATTGCTGAGCCAATGTTAGTGGAAGCAGAATGTAGAGTAGCTTTCAGGAGGGGATTGGATAGAGCTCTGAGAAGGAAGAGCGGTGGGGAAAGAGCTGGTGAAAACAGCTCTTGCAGTGGTATGGAGAAGCTGACGAAATGGCTCCTTTGGCCATGGATCATTCTGTGATTCCTGGTGAGATTCTGGCTGTGTAAATCCCTGCTCGATTTCTCAACACTTGCTCGTCCATTTCTCAGCAGCCTAAGCCAACCCATCAACTGGAAAATCTACTTAATAAAGTCCGCCCCTCAACCTCGAGGAGAAACAGCGACGTTGAGCCGTGAACCAAGTGGTTGGTCAATTGGCCACTGTAAATTGCCACTGCCCATGGGCGAGAGGTGGAGCGGGGGGGCTGAGGGTGGGAGAATAAAATGAATTCGGGTAGGATTAGTGCTTGGTGGTCAGAGCAGAGTCAGTGGGCTGATAGGCCCTGTTTCTGTGCGACGCTATGACACCCTGACTATTTCTAATTCATAAATGTTTTTATGCCGTAGATAAGGCATTTTAAGGGATGGAATTCCTCAAGGGTTGCTCTGCTCCATTTTTGCCGATAATAGTTGTAAAGATCCATCTCTGTAAAGATAAAATGGTGGACGTGAAGCAGAGTTAGGGACAGGGCTTCTCTGGGCTGGGAGTTCCTTCTGCTCAGATTCTAGAGTGAAAGCCAACCATCAAATACCCAGTTACATTAACTACACCAATCCCATTTTATTCTCCAATTAATATACAAACCTGCATGTCTTTGGGTGTGGGAGGGAACTGGGGCACCCAGGGGATGTGAGTTGGTAGGTTCACAGGCAGAACCTGCTAATTCCACATGGACAGCACTGGAGGTCAGGATTGAACTTGGGTCACTAGCGCTTTGAGGGAGCAGCTCTATCTGCAGCACCACCGTGGGTCTGAAGTTATTTTGGTATCATCAAACTATTTTCGTTTGCTCACTAAACGATATTTTCCACCTGTTTGCTTATCCACATAGGAGTGGGACTGAAGATTACGGGTGTGCAGATTGCAACTAATTCCAAAGGGTAAGTCAAGTTATACTTCATCCAGGTCAGTCAAACACAGTGAACTACTTCTCCTCCATTTCCAGGAACTTAATCTGACTTGGTCCATGCTAATTAACTTTTATGTGGTGGCTTTCTGCCATTAATCTTTTGCATAGTAATTATAATTTGCTTCCATCTCAAATGCTTCTGATCATAAGGTTGATGGAATTCAATGACTTTGGAGAGCAGAACTGGCAAACCATCTGTAAGAACGAAAATGCCAGGCATCATATATATCCATAAGATGCTTCACACACAATTTAACACTGAACCACATAGATATTAGTTCAGGTAAGTATATTGCAGGTGGAGAGGCTTAGAGAGGCAATTTCATACCCTCAGGCTTTGGGAACTGAAGGCAGAAGGACTAAAACATGTTGCTATCTGTGACTTGCCTTTTGAGATGTTAGCTCCACAAATCCATCAGCTTGATAATTAGAAGCATTTGAGATGGAAGCAAATTATAATTGATATGGATTTTATTAATGGCAGAGATCACACATAAAACTGAGAGAGAAATTGTCAATGTATAGTTGAGGCAAATGAGGCTGAAGTATACCACAGTATATCCTGCACTGTTAATAGAAGCAAGAAAGAAAGTCTGGAGGCTCTGCCTACATTTTCCAAT
Source organism: Rhina ancylostomus (assembly GCA_030265395.1). NCBI lineage: Eukaryota > Metazoa > Chordata > Chondrichthyes > Rhinopristiformes > Rhinidae > Rhina > Rhina ancylostomus. Next base: position 6,577,679 of record JARFYF010000066.1, read on the forward strand.
TCTCTCTAGCTAAAGGACTTGTGCCAGAGGAATGGAGGACAGCTAATGTTGTATTAGAGAAACAAAGGACTGCAGATGCTGGAATTGTTGTTTAAAAAGCAAGGTGGGGAATTATAATTACAGGCCAGCTAGTTTAACCTGCAGTGGGGAAATAATCAGAATCTATTCTAAGTATAAATCTTCATTTAGAAAGGTATAGGTTATTCAGGAATAATCAATCTGGATTGATTAAGGGGAGATCATGTTTGACTAACAATTTGGATTCTTTGAGAAGGTAACAAAGAGGATTGATAAGAGGCTACATTTAATGTATTCTACATTGTCAAAATCCTTGCTAAAATCAATGTCCTGCATTGTGGTTTGGTTTTAAAAAAAACCTAAAAGCCCATGGAATCCAAGGCAAAGTGAGGAACGGGATCCAAAATTGTTTCAGTGGCGAGACGCAATGGGTAATGGTTGCTAAGTGTTTTGACGATAGGACGGCTGTTGCCAGTGGGTTCCACTAGTTCAGAACTTGGTCCTTTGGCCTTGGCACATTCATATGTACAAGGTGAATGATAAAGAAGTTTGCAGATGATATAAAAACTAGTCGGTGAGGAGGAAAGCTTTGGAATGCAGGAAGATAGTGATGGTCTGGTCAGACTAGTGGCAAATATAATGTATAAAGTACGAGGAGAGGTGGGGCTGGATGCAATAAAGTAAGGAAATGGATGATAAGGAGGGAACTTAGAGTGCGTGTGCATGAAGAGGTAGCCGGATAGGTCAGATTGGTGGTTAAAAAGGTTTACGGGATGTTTACCTTTACTAGCCAAGGCATAGAGTTTAAGAGCAAGGACTTCATGCTGGAGTGGGATACAGCATGGCCGCAGAAGAAAGCCGTGATTGCATCGGAGAGGGTGTGGAGGAGATGTCCGAAGGCGTTGCACGTGCCCTCTAAGTTATTGGTGGGAGGGTTGGGGCGAGATGAGGAACCTAAAATCCACAGGGGTGATGGGGGTCTGGAACTCGCTGCCTGAGAGGTGGTGAAGGGAGAAAGCCTCTCTCCACTCGGGTGTGTAACTGAAGAGCTGTGACCTGCAGGGTTACAGACCTGGTGTGGGAAGGTGGACTTAGACTTGAGTGTACTTTGATTTACTACTATCTGTCATGGGATGCGCAGAATCCAGTCCAGCTGGATTCAGTCCAGTCCAGCTGCTCCCTGTTAGTATTTATGTTCCACATGAATTCCCTTTCCCCCTCATTAACCTTGATCAGCATAATCTCTAGTTGTTGCCTCTCTATGTATTTAACCAGCTTCCTCTTAAATGCATCTGTGTTATTTGCCTCAACTACTCTTTATGGTAGAATGTAGGATATAGATGTTCCTCCTGAATTCCTGTTGGCGTTATTAGTTGTTATCTTATTTATGCGCCTTATTTTTTGAGAGTTGGAAACATCCTTCTGTTGTCTAGCAGTTCAAATCGTTCCTTCTTTAAAATCTCTTTCCCTGCATTGCCTTGTGAGTAATATTGAAAGTGTCATTGGATTTCTTTCTGCAGGTATCAGGGTCTGACAGGGAATTGTCCTTCCTCAGTTATTGAAGAGTTTCCCGACACCCATCGTTGTAACCATTTCTGTGAGGTGTTGGGGCTAAAGTCATTGAAAAACATCGATAGTCTCCAGCCACATAAACCCAAGGGATCCAAAAGTCCATCGATGACCAGGAGGGCTCAGTCAGCCCAGTCCAGCCCGCAGACCCAGAGGAAGGGTCAGGCGAGCCCTCAGACCCAGAGGAAGGGTCAGTCCAGCCCGCTGGCCCAACGGAAGGGACAGACTAGTCCACTGGTTCCACGGAAAGGCCTATCGAGCCCACAAGCTTCTCGAAAGAATGTAACAAGCCCTAACGTTGTTCGTAAAGCAGGCAATGCAGAAAACTCCCAGGAAATGGTGAAGCACAAAACTGTGGAGATCCCCAAGTCTGTCAGACTTCGGTAGACATGTTGGAACAACCATCAGATGGCGATAGGGTATCAAGCACTTTTATTTTTGGCAAACCGTTGTTTAATCTGGAAAGATTTGAGTCAAATGAGGGATACAAGAAACCAATGAAAGTTAAGTGTCATCAGCAATAATGTCCCCGGGTACGTAACATCCACGAAAAGTCCCAAAAGTTCAAACTTCTAAGTCTGATCCTTGGTGGGTGACATTGAATACAAGTAGTTTCATTAGGAGGTTCTGAAGTCATAAATCAAGAGAACAAAGTTTGCATGTTTTATGAGCATCAGCACAACTTTGAGATTTGCTTTTGAAATAACCACCTGTGTTAACTGTTCTTTATAATATATAGTGTATGTTTTATTATTTTTGTTTAATTGGCTTCTCAGTCTATAGCAGGGATAAAGCCTCTGCAGGCCTGCTGAGGTGGGAAGACACAGACGTAAGGGCTATAACAATGACTACGACTAAGATGCTAAAAGTACTCCATGCTGATGAGTACTTTGGTATTCCGAGTATTTATTTTGGTAACAGATTACGGGTAAGTGAAGTACTTGATATATATTATAATTAGTTGGATGGAGGATTACCTGGGACCATTATTGGGAGATTGACACATAAGGACGACACTTCTAAATGCTGTTACTGACTTGGTTTGTGTTTGATTTTTTTGCAATGACTGAAGAACTTGATTCTGTTGGGGAACGCCCCTCAGCGAGTGGTGAAGTGCAATTTGCCTGGGTTGTTGTCAGCCATCCACAGGTTTGTCGTTGCTCACTCTTTCAAGTGAACTGGGTCACTCTAAAGCTGGAACTCCGTTGCAGAATTACACCATATGCATGTATCACCTTGCCTCTTCTCCAAGCACTTCTCTTTTTAGATCATGAAGTGTTGGCGGACTCTTTATTCCCTGTCCCATTCTCCAATGTAAATGCACCATCCTTAAATTGTTACAAATTTCACTATCCGCTTAAACTTGGTTGGGGAGAATGACAAATGAATTATGGATCCCTCCTAATCTTTCTCTTCCGTTAAAGCCAATGGAAAATTGGATGGAATTCTTACACAGGATGTAATCCTCCCCATCCTCATTTCTCTTCTGCCCTGTGGCCAGGGGAACAATGAGGGACAAGGACAATAATGGGAAAGGTTACTCTATTGTATTCTTCTCCTTGGGATTCAGGATTAGCTGAGCTTTACTGAATATTTATTCAATTTGTAACTGCTGAAGAACCAATTACACTGGGTACTTTGAATCCAGGTCCTATTGGTTGGCTGTGCAAAGTTCAACAGACTGGCTTTGGCAGCCTATTCATAAGATGCTTTTATATTGAAGTGCAGCATACTCCAAGATGGGCACCAATGAGGAAGCCATTTAGACTCATTGTCTTATAGAACCGGAGTCAAATTCCTATATTCCACAGTCACACCGGTGCAATTGATTCCTGAAGCACAAGTTTTGTGGGAGTAAAGACACGCAGAGGGCATGTTGTGCAATCTACATTTATTCTGAGAGTGGTTGAGAATCCAGTGTCTAATATCTCTCGCCTCAATTCATTAAGCCTGCAGGACAATAGTGCCAGACCCATGGACGAAATCAGGGAAATGCCACAGATAATGCTCCAATATGTCCGGCCTCTCCCGCTGCATGGAACAGGTAGACTTCCAGTTGTAACCTCTTGGAATTCCTGGTGTAGCAGATGGAGATGCTGCAGTTGCAGGGCACAGTTATGTTCCCCTCATGTTGCGATTGAGGAATGTTCGGCAGTGAGAAGAGGGTTGGACTTCATTGCTTGGCTTGGGAGTGGCGAATGCCAACATCAGGGGGAAGAAAAAAATTGGGTGAGGAATCCTCCGCCACTGACAGATCTTCACCTGGAGCACAAGTATTTGGCCAGTGACTTGAGAAAGAAGTCATTCTCTAAGCTGAAGCCCTGACACTGTCACTCCCATTGGGTCATCTTCTGAGGCAGTCCATTGGGTTCTTGGCCGGCTTACTTCCACTTGGGTTTTGAGGTGGATGACGTAGCCAACGTGGGAACCGCAGACCTATCACAGATGGGTCAGGAGGCGACTGATGGGCTGAGCAGATGGGTAGTTTGTGAGGTGGTGCATTCCTTCCACTGCTCACACAGGGCCTCTGTGTGCTCCTGATGCAGAGTCTTGAGGTTCTCTGCACCATCCCGAATGCTGCTTCTCCACTTTGAGCAGTCATGGACCAGAGATTCCCAGGAGTTGGTGGGGACATTGCATTTCTTCGGGGGGATCATTGAGCACATCCTTGAAACTTTTCCTCTGCTGATCTCTTCTTGTGTCAGAGTTCAGAATAATGGTGTTTGCTTTGGGAGTCCAGGGTTGGACACGGAAATAATGCGACCACCTCTCTCTGGCTGCACCATGCTGCCCTCTGACCATAAAAGTTCATGGCGAACCATTGAGAACATAGACCACTTCCCATATCTGACCATGAAGGTAGAAATTCATCATCTCTTTCAGTGCTCCTGAACAGCCTTTGGTTGATTGAAGAACTGTGCATTTGAACATCAAGACGCCAGACCCATCCTACTGGGCAGCAGTGATCCCTATCTCCTACATACCTCTGAGATCTGGACTACCTACAGCAGGCATCTCAAGACTGTGGAAAGATACCACCAGTGCAAAATGCTTCAAATTCACTGGAAGGATAAATGGACCAACATCAGTGTCCTCTCCCCGACCAACACCCCCAGCTTTTGAGGTCCACATTACTCTCAGGGCTGAGACCTGGTTAAACCATTGGACGGTTAGAGGACAGACTGAAAGTTCATAGGCTGTCTACATTGCACATACAGGATTTTAATATGGGCACATCATTAGAATTGAATGCCTCTGCTGTCATGGCAATTTGCCCTGATGGCACCCTGGAGCAGGATATTTAACCAGCATGTCTGACCATGTGCTGTGTTCAGGCCCGATGGCTTGAGATTGATTTTGGGAAGGAGCAGCCCTTCCAAAATGGACACAAGCATTTAAGCTTTTGACTCAGTTGTAGGAATGCCCCCGAAGAGACTGCTGTCATTAGGCTATTGGCATTTCACGAACTGACGTTAAAACACCCACTGTGACACTGATATGGAAGTGCAGTCGGATCGCAGTTGATCAGCAGCGAATAAACCTGGGAGAGTAAAAGTAGCCCAGTATGGAACGTGCTTTGGATCTCACTGCTGCTGTTTCCTAAGATGTGGCATGTCCATCAGTACTGTAGACTGCAATCTTTGGAATAGCAGTTCTACATTGAGCAGTGCTGATGAAATATACGGAGCAAAATAATTATAGATAAATGATGACCTTTAATGTTTTGGAGTGATCAGTCTCTCATTTAATAATTGGTCATTGCACAGACCACAGAGCACTAGCAGACCGAGAGTGGGGGGAGCAAGTGGGGAGGTGTGGGTTTTATATTTTGCTGCCTCTGCTTTGTATAGCAACACTGACCAGCATCACCCCAATGATTGGTTGAACCTTGTTTCCTTGCAGCTAAAAACATTTGGCACAGTCATTAATGACTCTTTCACTTCACCTTTCAGACTGGTGACGATACGTACTGTTGGGGTCGTGAATCATTTGGTTTGAATGGCAGCAGGTCTGACAATGTCCCTCAGTCCAGCAACAGCTCCGTTTCTGTCTCCATCTCCCACTGCAGGCTCTTACCCAACAGTCCCTCGAGCCAGAGGCAAAATTCTCGCTCACCAATCCATGGCCCAGGGCTCGGAGAGAGGAGCTGAAATGATGGGGCGGGAGGGGTGCAGAACACACAGCTGTTTATGTTAAACGGGCTGTCGTCCAGATGTTGCAGTAATTAGATGCTTAGCTTGATGAAACAAAGCCTTGTTCAACCTGCCGAAGGAGGGATTCAATCTGATTGTTGGGTGGGTTGATTGAAGGAGGAGAGGGGCGCGGGGGGTAAATAGAGGTGAGAGAGCAAGCAGAAATGCTTTGTTGCCCATACACATCCTGCATTATAACTTTGAACAAAGGTGACACGGAAGCAATGAAGCAAGAGTAATCTGTAAAAGACAGAATAAATTATGTTGCTTCTTTTGGCTGACTAGTTAATTGCATCTGTTTCATACATCTACAAACAATCCAGTGTATTAATTACATTCTGTAGGACAGAACCCACTCAGATTTCTGCTGTCAGTTTCCCTGAGTCGGTTAATTATGTTCGCTCTGGGTAGCCTCTACTGCATCCGACTTCCTTTATATTAGTGAGTAATAACATCTTTAGAAGGTACAGTTAGTAGCTCAGCTTCTACAGCACACAGGCTAGGTATCAACAACACTGAAATATTAAATGGAGCAGGGTGAATGATCCCATAATATTATCTAGTTGGTGCCTCTTCTCACCTTCAGAAGGCGAGCTCAGTGTTCCCCCCTCTGTTTCTGAAGCACAACTACAAAGGCCAGCATTTCTGTCGTGCTTTTCACTGGCGTGGCCAATAATGCCTTTTGAAGTCTTTTCCAGTCAGCGCGGTGATTTGAGAAATGAGGCAGCAACAAGTGTACAATAAGCTCCCACACGCAGCAGGCAGTGTCCTGCCAAGCTTTGCACAGTACAATCCCACAACCGGCAATGAAATTACAACTGGAGTCATAGAGTCACAGGGTCATACAGCACGGAAACAGGCCCCTCGGCCCAACTCGTCCATGCCGACTGTGTTGCCCAGCGAGCTAGTCCCATCTGCCTGCATTTGGCCCACAGCCCTCTAAACCTCTCCCATCCATGGACTTATCTCAATGCCTTTTAAACATTGCTAATGTGCCCGCCTCAACCACTGTTTCTGGCAGCTCACTCCAAATACGCACCACCCTCTGCGTGAAGAAGCTGCCCCTGATGTCCCTTTTAAATCTCTCGCCTCTGATCTTAAAC
>JARFYF010000066.1:6585673-6596159 GCA_030265395.1 Rhina ancylostomus
GTTTTTAAAGTGACGAGGTGGGTAATGATTCTCCTACCATCCGTTCTGGTGCTTCATCTGAACGGAGGCTCCCAACACAGTCATGATGAACAACTGACAAACCTTCATGGAGCTTTGAATGCCATTCCCATTGCACCTGTGCATGCGCGCGCGCGCGCACACACACACACACACACACACACACACAAAACATGTGCATGGTCTAACACACTCCCTCGCTCATCTCCTCAAAGCACAAATTCTATTTCCTAGTAAATGTCTTTTTGAATATACCACCTTTTCCCACTTTGGACAAACTAGTCCAACCTAATGCAGGTGTTAATCTTTTATAATGCGGAGTAAGAAGTACAAAATGTAGGAGGAAAACTTGCTTTTCCAGTTCTGAATAACTTAGCGTTTGTACTTTTTAACTAAAAGATTACATTTAAATAGGCATAAGACCTATTCCAAATCCCTCTCCAGGTGTGCTTATTGACGGAGTCCTAGCAGAGAATGCTGCCTTTGTGGTCACATGTTTCCTGCCATTCGTTATTCTATCTGAGATGCATTGAAGTAAAACAGATGTGGCTGTTCTTATCAGCCCTCAGCTTGTATTTATATTATGCCCTTAAAGGATTATGGAGCACAGGAATATAATCAGAAAAATTGATAGTGTTAAAATAGGAGATATTAGGACAGATGACCAAATGGTTTGTCAAAGAGGCAGGTTTTGACTGGGGAAAATGAGGTTAAGCAATCCGTTTAATACAGTAATTTGTTTTATTTAATTGTTTTACCTTTCAAAGTTATCTTAGGTAAATTTCAAAAGTCATACTTTGCATTGATTTGACCTTTACTGTATGAATAAGTTCCAGATAATGTTATCATTGCTCTTTAAAGTCAGTTCCTTTAGGTGCTGGTGGTTCTCTGCATTTCTACATCATTGGCCAATCTTGCTGTTGGTCATATGAAGTAGCTTATGAGTTTAGATGCAGAGTGTGGCCCTGATGTGTTCAGAGTGTAAGTCATTAAAATAACGGCATTGACAATATTGTAAGGCCTGTGATTTCGATACCCTGTATCAGATAAGTTTTCAGTAGACCTAATGTTGATAGAGGTATGCAGATAATTCATTAGTCCTTTGATGCATTAGAAGAGTTGTTATATACTTTTAATTCTTTTCATAAGTTCTAGGAACTCTTAGCTTAGTCTCTGGCTGAAAACATTAGCCAACAGATTCTTGTATGGGTAAATCCAGTCACTCTTGTGTTTGCTCAGTAATATATATCATTATTATTTAACAAACTTTATTGCCTCAACTTAATGGGGAACCATCACTCTGCCTGAAAGAATAATCAGAAAGGATTTCGAAGGGGTTAATTGATCCCCTATAATGCTGTCTGCTGGCTACTGATGGATAGTCTTTGCTGCTGTTGATTGGAAAGTTATGGACCTATGTTGTTGTGATTGCGTTGTTAATAAATATGTGCTCTTGAGTACAATTGTGACAGTGGAATTTTCATGAATTATAAATAGTGGCACTTATGGTGTGATGCTGATTCCATCCCTATTATATCCCAGAGGAAGAGAACCCGGATCTGAGGGAAGAGATTCGTGGATCATAAGTAGCTTTGTGACCAATCAAGGAAGTCGGATGGAGAGTCAGCTGCCGAGTTATTGGAGGGTAGGAATGGCTGTCAAAGCTGAGCGTTGGCCTAGTAGTGGTCAGGAGCAGTGGCTGGGTGGGGCTTGGTAGTCAGGGTTCCTGTCAGTGGTAAGGATGGGTCACTGCTTGTAGGTGGGGGATTGGTCTTAAGAGGGGACTAAAAAGTGGTCAGGAGGTGGGGTTAGTGTTTGGGAAGGGACATTTTAGGTTCAGAGATCAGTGAGTTGGCAGAAGGGAGGATCTGAAAGTCATGAGGGTGGATCAGGGTGATGGTTGCTATTGGGGGAGAAGTTGTGATGTGGTGTTGTAGGGGTGGTTGGATGTCCAATCTTTTGGGGGATTTACCTGAGGCCAGCTCCAGCACTGCTAGGAAATCTGCTCGAGGACCTGCATTCTAATTCGCGTAGAAACAGACCTCGCAGGTGATGTTGCACGACTGGCCCATACGTGGCGTGGGTCACTCTTGTGCCATTGGAAAATTACGGAACTGGCCTCCAGTTGTGGCTTGAATGACTTCAGACATCACTGCCTACGTTGGGTCCTCCTTGTAGCATCTGCACGGAGACCTCCGTATTTGATGCATGCAGTTTTCAGTGAAGACCGAGTTTGGCCATTTTATCCGTCAATGAAATTGAATCATGTAGCGCACAAAGTGCGGTGCAATGTTATCATCTTCCATTATGATGGGAGGTGGTCATTCAGCCCATTCAATTCCATGCTGGCCCGCTGCTGAGCAGTGTAATCTGTTCTGTTCTCCTGCTCTATTTCTGTAGCTTTGAAAATTTATTTCCCTCGTACCTATCCAATTTCCTTTTGAAATCATTGGCCGTCTCTATTCCACTTCCCTCATTGGCAGCCAGTTCCACGACTTATTACAATAGAAAAAAAAATCTTTCTGGCATTCCCCTGCATGTCTTGCCTAAAACCATAAATCTCTGCCCCCCAGTACTTCCACAATCAGCTACTGTGAATTGTTTGCGCTGCCTATCTAAAGCTCTTATAATCCTGTCCACCTCTTACCAAATGTTCCCTACGTTCTCCAGAATGGAGCCATTAAGCCCCTCCCCATCCATTCCACCAAAATGCATCACCTCCTACTTCTCTGCATCTCCATCTGCCAATAGTTTGCCCACTTCATGCCCTCCATAGTTATTGATGCCATTCTCATTGCTTCCCATACCCTCAAGTTTAACATCTTCAGCAGAATGTTAAATTTTACTTTGTATTCCCAAATCCAAGACATTCAGAGATCAAAAAAAAAACACTGTGCTCAGCAGTGACCTTTGGGGAGTTGTACCATCTACAATCACCCAGTTTGAAGGAGCAGTCATTGACTGACTCATTGTGCTCTGCCTATAAGCTGGCATTGATCTTCCTATTTTAAGTCCCTCTTTTGTTAACTTGGCCTCGTGTGTGGTACGTTGCCTATATGGATTGTTAAGAGAGTGCATTCTCTTGATCTATGTTCCTTGCGTTTTGTCAAAAAATTCAACTACGTTAACCAAATATGACCCTTTTCACATTTGTGCTGGCTCTACTTAATTAATGGAGCCCTTACCAAGGCCTGACTAACTATTGAACTGATGTTAAACTCATCAGACAGTAATTGGAATGTCCTTGCCCAGAGCTGCCAGATTTGTCACGTTCCAATCTCAAGGCGCCTTGGGTAATACTAGAAGATCACGGCTACTCATTCTTCTGTCTTCACCACCGATTCCCAGAGCGACCCGGACTAATGCACACCTTTCCATCACGTATTTTCAAAGCACTCGTTCCCTCTATTATTTCACTTCTACTGGTATTTCGTCGGCATTCTCCATCTTAGTGCTGCTGAAACACAGTGCTCACATACTCTAGCCCTGCCCTGCCCCTTCTAAGTGTGGATTCCTCCCAATAGGTCCCACCCCCACTGCTTACTACCTGTTAACTGTGGTAGAGAATTTGTAGGTCCCTTGTTATGTTAGTTGCCGATCACTCAGACATGGATAGAACAGTTTTTTAAAAATTTCATTGTGTTCTTTACATCCCTTGTCATCCAAGTAGCCTTAGGCTAGGTCCCTCTTCAGGGAGTGCATCTTGTCTGTATCTAAGGCATGTTGCAAAGGTTTCTCATTGTTCCTTTACAGCTTTATCTGCCAGTCTTTGGTTCCATGTTATTCTGGCCGGATCTCCTCTCATTCCACTGAAGGCACCCCTCTTTCGATTTTGATGTTCAATTTTTGATCGTTCCTTATTCTGCTCAGTATTAGCGTAAACCTGGTTTCATTTGTGACCTTTGGTGTTGTCTGTGTGGAATTTGTATGTTCTCCTTGTGACCACATTGATTTCTCCAAGGTGCTCCTCTTTCCTCCCATATCCCAAAGAAGTGCTGGTCGATGGGTTAATTAGCCACTGTAACTAACCCCTGGTGCGGGATGAAAGACTTGGGGAGGAGTTGATGGACGTGTGAGAGAGAATAGGTTACAGGGATATAAGTGGGGGTATACGATTGAAGTGAATGCTGTAATAGCCTGCATTGACTCAATGGGCTGAATGGCCTCTTGTGGGAAGTATGAGCAACATGAGACCATATTATAGTATGACTACAGATTGAAACGAGAAATTATATTGGCAGAGACATCTGTGAAATATCTTATCAATTTTCAATCATAGAAAATCTTCCAGGAGTGGCAGAGAGCTACAGGTCCAGAGTGAATGAGTTCAGAGATGGTACAGTATTGGTATTAATGGGATTGAAAGGTGATTAAATCCCCCGGACCTGATAACTTGCATCCTAGACTTCTAAAGGAGGTGGCAACAGTGATAGTGGGGGCACTTGTTGTTATCTTCCAAAATTCCAAAGGTTCTAGAACAGTTCCCAGAAGCAGTGAATGTAACCCCAAGACATAAGGAGGGAGAGAGGAAATGATTATAGACCACGTAACTGATGTCAGGGAAATTGTTGGTATTTTTAAGGCAGTGCTAGAAGGGTACAGAGAAAATACTCCTATCAGAAACAAGAGGTGTAGGTTTAAGGTGAGAGGAAGGAGTCTTAAAGGGGATCTGAGAGGAAAGTTTGTTTATGCAGTGGTTGATAGATGGAACTCACTGCCAGATGAGTTGGCAGAGTCAGAGACAACCGCTAAGTCTAAGGGTCATTTAGACACTTAAATAGGCAAGGCACAGAAGGCTACCTACCTAATGCAGGCAGTAGGGATTAGTGTGGATGGGCAAAGGTTGACATGGATGTGGCAGGCCAAAGAGCTTGTTTCTGTGCTGGTCAACTCCTTGCTCTATAACGGTTGAACAGAGTCAACATAGATTTATGAAAGGGAAATCATGTTTGCCAAATCTGTCAGAGCTTTTGAAGTTATAGGTAGCTGAATGAATAAGAGTAAAGTGCAGGTTGAAACCCTCAAGTCTGGCATTCTACGGCCCGGTGACTCCCGTGATCTGGCATGTTTTGGATCTGTAGTACAGATCTATACTAATTAACTAAGGTCTAAAGTTAACTAAGATCTGTACTAATCTGTAGCTAATTAACTTACCAATGCACCCTTTGCAATCTCAGCCGACAGCATTTCTGACTTGCAGGAACTTTGGGTAATGAACAATTCTCAAAACCCTTGTGTGACCCAGGGAGTGTCTACACTTAAAAAGAGCAGTTCTCCTGCTCAGTGCAAGATTATTGGGGCAATTTCTGTGGTCTGACACCAGTCAAGTTGTTTGTGCATACTGGACTAGAGAGTTTCAACCTGTATTTGATGTAAATTGGTTTAATGTACTGAGGTAGAGTGAAAAACTTGTCTTGCATACCGTTCATACAGATCAATTCATTACACAGTGCATTGAGGAAGTACAAGGTAAAACAATAACAGAATGCAGAGTAAAGTGTCACAGTTACAGAGAATGTGCAGTGCAGGCAGACAGTAAGGTGCAAGGCCATAACGAGGTAGATTGTGAGGTCAAGAGTCCATTTTGTTGTACTGGGGAACCATTCAATAGTCTCATAACAGCACGATAGAAGCTGTCCTTGAGCCTGGTGGTGCATGCTTTCAGGCTTTTGTATCTTCTGCCCGATGGTAGGGGGGAGAAGAGAGAATGTCCAAAGTGGGTGGGGTCTTTGATAATGCTGGCTGCTTTTCCGAGGCAACAAAAGGTATAGACAGCGTCCATGGAGGGGAGGCTGGTTTCCGTGATGTGCTGAGCTGTATCCACAACTCTGCAGTTTCTTATGGCCTCTGGTAGAGCGGTTGCCGTACCAAGTCGTGGTGCATCCAGATAGGATGCTTTCTATGGTGCATCAAAAAATATTGGTGAGAGTCAAAAGGGACATGTCAAGTGGCATGTTCCTTTTGATATGGGGCTTCTGCCTGCTCCTGCTGCGTGGCCTCCAAGTTCCCAAAACCATCCCGAATGCTCCTTCTCCACTTTGTGCAGTCATGGGCCAGGGATTGCCAAGAGTTATTGGGGATGATGCATTTTTCCAAGGATGCTCTAAGCACATTCTTGAACCAATTTATTTAGAACTCAGATGAGACTACCTCAGGAAATATTGTGTAATGGTCTGGTCTCCCGACCTGAGGAATGATGCCCTTGTGATAAAGGGAGTACAGCGAAGATTCACCAGAATGATTCCCGGGATAGGTGGGCGGGTAATCCCATTTTATTCTCCCCACATTCTGATGAACTCCCGCCGCTCCCTCAGATTCTACCACTCACCTGCTCACTGGAGGCAATTGACCTGCCAATTGCACCATTGTTGAGAGAGAGGTAACTGGATTACCGAGGGAAACCCATGCAGTCCCGGAGAACATGCAAACTCCAAACAGACACGGCGGTCAGGATCATCCCTGGGTCGCAGGAGCTGTGAGGCATGGTAGGAAGTAGTGAATACTTAGGGTGGTAACTGTCAGGTCAATGAAGAGCTTGGTGGAAAATTCATTTCTGTAAGGCGGCAGGTCCACACAGTGTTTTGTGCCTCAGCTGACAGTGGAGTGCATGTTGACCATTGTACTCCATGGCCACTTCACATGCAGAATATGACCGGCTAAAAAGAGTGATTAGCTTTGGGGTGTGTGAGCAGAGGGCAGGAAAGAAAGGCATGGGGTCCGTAGGAAATTGTACTTGGGGTGGGAGGGGAGTGACAGGTGCAAGTGAGAAAGGGGGAACTCTAGGGAGTGGTTGGTGGGTTGGGAGTTATGGGGGAAGGTTGGGGGCAGAAGGGCAAGATGGGTGGACAAAGTGGAACAATTACAGGCTATCCTGGGTTAGAAACGCCCAGTTTACAGACACCTGTACACATGAACAAACTTCCGTAATATTAAATTCAAAAGTCTGGCATATGTACATACGTTCGTTCCTACAAACAGCAGAACTCGTTTCCTGTCTCTCCACTTTTGTTCTTTCTCATCAGTCTTATGTGCTTTTGATGCCATTCATTACAGTACTGTGGAGGGCTGGTTACCATAGTGAGTGATTTTTGTGTATGTTCCAACTTATGGACAAAATCGACTTATGGACATCTGTAAAAAATTGAAGCAATTTGTAACCTGGAGACAGACTGTAACCTGCTCAGTGCTGGTAGGAACCTGTACCAACAGTCGTCTTAATTCAAGTGAGAATCACATGTCACTAATCTGGAGATTGCTCCTCACAGCCCCAGTTCTGCAGTGTTCACTGCCTCCAATGTCTTGCGTTCACAAGTAGGAAATTTTGGCCCAAGCATTTACCTTTTTACGTACATTAAATTTACCAAGATGACATCAAGGACGAGGTACTTGTACAGAGAGACTGGAGTAGCTGGGATTATTCATCTTATTGCAGAGAAAATTAAGGATGGGGTGATATTCAAAGTTGTATGCCAGTCATATACTGAGGAGTAAGATATTTCTGTGAGTGGGTCAGTAACTGGGGATTGTAGATTTAAAATGATTTGCAGATGTAGAGAAATAAGATTTTTAATGCAGTGTTATTGGGATCCAGTGGTAGAAGATTCTATTGGAATTTCCAAAAAAAAAATCAGCTGAATGTGCACTCTTAGATAGACACATGACTGATAGAAAAATAGGGGGGCAATGTGGGAGGGAAGGGTTAGATAGATCCTAGAGCAGGATGAAATGTCGGCACAACATTGTGGGCCGAAGGGCCTGTGCTGTAATGATCTATGGAGGGCTATGATTGTAAAGAGGAAAATGCTGGGGTGTGGGGCTGAATTGGGCAGATTTTTCAGAGAGCTGGCACACACAGAGGCCAGAGGCAATAAATTCCAACTCAGTACTATTGATCATCTATTTCTTAATGGTATTAAAGTATATTTTTCCCCAACGTCATACAAAGATGGGCCATTATGCCAATGTTAATCACAAAACCACTGTTAAAGCAAAACTTTAAGATTTTTAGATACACCTTTGTGGGAATCACTGACAAGGGGCCACTTCCTCATTGAAAGCTCAGGTGGTGTAGTTTGTACACCACTTTCCAAATAAAGACCACAACTCTCCATATCTAATGAACGTAATAAAATGTCCCTGATGATGATGATGAGTAAAATTGGAGGAAGTGGCTCACCTGCTTCTCTTTGTTGGGATGGCCTGGTCTTTGCTTTAATTGTGGTGGTTGGATTAAAACATAAATCAGCAATGAAGTCAATAAAATGATTATTTGTATTCATGCAGCTGAGTGTCTTCATAATAAACTTGTAGCTCTGGGAGTTAAATCTTTAGCCGAGTTTAAAAACTACAGCAAGGTCTTTCTTATTCCTTCTGGTCCTTGTTAATAAATTATTTAGAATCTCAATATCAGGGTTGCTGCTAAATGTCCCTCTGTAAGTCATTCAGGGCCACTGCATCTGACAATTAAAATTTTTGTAAACACCTGGAGTAAAATTGAACTGATAGCTATCAGCCTCCAGTTATTGATGTTTTGTAGCTTAATTGGTTCAATCTTGGGGATAGAATCAGTGCGGCCGTTTTTGCTGTTGTTTGGAACTCTACTGTATTTTAGTTCCTGATCTCATTTAAAGTCGTGCCATCCAGTTCAACAATGGTATCCTTTCGTTAACAAAAAAAGTCAAGCGCCTCCGTGATCTTGGTCGCACTAACTACTAAACCGCCATACCTTGTCAAAGGTAACCAACGGACAATCGTTTCCATATCCACCTTCAACTCGAGCTCTCTGGCAATCAAACTGTTAATGTTCTTCTTGTCCTTGAACTACTTCTTTAATTCCAGAACCCTTCGAACTTCAGCCTCCCTCCAAATAGACGAGGACTGACCCTTGCCACCGGTTGCAGTGGCTTCCCCACAGAAACCTTTGGCCACAGTTGTTTTAGAATCCATAATGCTCATCTCGACCTAGCCCTATTCTGCAGGAAGATTCCATCCCAGGCTCAGAACAGTGGAAGGGCTCAGCCCTCTCCTGCCCTGAGTCATTGCTGTCTGACCTAGCTGTATTTACCCTCCCCTTAGAATAGTGACAAGCAATTGCATGATACTTACCAACTGTACCAATGACTCTCATTACATTCAAGGTGTTTGGGAATATTTAAAAGCCAGGCTTGGTGTGGGGCAAAAAACATTTCACATTTGTCTAATGTAAGCATTGGCTGCCATCTGATCAAAAGAACTGTATGTTACGTTAATATTGTTTAAACTATTCCTGCTCATGTAATTGAAATACAGTGGAACCCCCTTTATATAAGCATCAAAACATTAATTTCATTGCGAGAACTGTTCATTATATGAAGAATTAGATAATTAACAAATTTCACTGGGATTTTTGAAACATTTCACTATTTGGGAGTTTAAGTATCAGGGGGAGTTCAGTTATGAAATAAATTTCATTCTAAAATGAATGTTATTATAAGATTTCATTATAAAGCACGCTTCATAATAAAGGGCGTTTCATTGTAACGGTTTCATTATAAAGAAGTTTGGTTTTCAATGTATTGGCTATGTTGATAATTGTGGTACTGAGTTTAATATGCACATCCCTCAAACTCAAGTCTTTTCATATTCATATCACTGTGTATCACACCAGGAGGAAAGAAATAAAATTTTGTCCAGCTGAAATTGGGTTTTTCTTTCAGTTAAAAAGAAACGAGTTCAAGCCAGCTTAACTTTACTACAAAGCATTTGATGGCAGAGTGTTGAAAACTACGTGGCTCAAAGTAATTTCTGGCCTGACTTCTATTTCTGTCTAACCCTCGATGTTCAATTTCTAGCTGTAACCCTTCACCCTCTCCTCTGCCTGTCAGGCCTTTTAAAGCAGGCAGGTTCAAATCCTGACAAAGGATAGGTCTTAAAGGCCACGCAGATAACCAGTAAGAAGCTGGAATTATTAGAGATGGCTGGTTGCATTCATCAATGTTCAGCACTTGTGCTGATTCATTTTGAGTTCAGTTGTGCTAGAATGAAGAACATAGTGTAACCTTTGTTACATGCTCATTCTTTTCTTTCTTTGTCCTGTAAAATAATATGCCCACTGTTATTTCCAATCTGCACATCTGTTTGGCTATAATAAACCAGTTTTTATCGACTTTGAGAAGAAGGAAATTGAATTTCTTTTACAGCCCAAGTACACAGCAAAGCGTTTTACAGCCAATAAAGTCACTTGGTGATTAACAACAGAAGATGCTGGAGGCAGTCAGCAGGTCCACCTGCATCTGTGGAAAGAGAAATGGAGTTAACATTTCAGCTTGAGAATGATTTAGATGAAGAAACTTTTTCCACCTAAAATGTTAACTCTGTTTCCCTCTCCACCAATGCTGCTTGATCTTCTGCGTGTTCCCAGCACCGCCTGATTTTATTTCAGATTTCCAGCATCTGCAGTTTTTGATTTGCAGTGACCACACTGGCTCCA
>JARFYF010000066.1:6633075-6643302 GCA_030265395.1 Rhina ancylostomus
CACAATCCTCCGAAGGAAATCAGCTGTTCTGGTCTTTTTGCAGTGTCAACACCAATCCAGATAATGAATCCCACCAACGCCAACAAAGCAACAATCCTGGCAGGAAGAAACCCCAAACCATTAGACTTTTCACCTGGTATTACTGTGTTTAACAGTTTATAAGGTTGAGATGGGATGTCAGGAGCACCTAACCCAAAGAGCACACAAAACAAGGTGCTTTACAGGGTTCTGTTGAGATGTTTGTATTTCACCCCTTGAGCCAATGGTTGTGGGTTCAAACCTCACTCAAGAGACTTGAGCACAAAATCCAGGCTGTTGCTTGAGAGCAGTACTGTGAGAGTGCTGCATGGTTGGAGGGGCTGTGTTTGGATGAGCAATTATATCTCTCAAGTGGTTGTAATAGATTGGTAGGGCAGCAGAGAGTTCTCCCTGTCTTCCCGCCCAATGTTAACCCCTCAGCTGGAGGGGTTCCAGAATAACACAGGTCACTGGCCACGAATGGTGAAATATGAAGAAATATTTCATCCTCTTCTTTTGTTAATGCTTCACATTGGTTCGGCCAATATTAAACACTGCAAGGCACAAAGAATAATTAACTTTTCCATGTAATTCAGCTACAAATAACCTACCATTTAAACCACTTGCTGTACTTGTGCAGGAAGGAACTCACAGGCGCGAAGCAGTCAATAATCTGTTTCCCCAGCAACTTTTTCACAAGCTCGTAAATGACAAAGAAAACCACAATGCAGGTCATGATGAGGAGGGCGAGAGCTCGCTGAAGATCGAGGATGCATGCAGTGATGAGAAATCCAAGAAAGGCTGCATTCGGGGCAAGCAAACAAATGGTTAGCTAATATTAGTTTTATTTATTGGGCAATAAATTGGCATAATGGGCAAAAGGTCTTCAATGAAGGCAAGTGTTGGACCAGGCAGGGAGCAGAGTACTTTCAATTAGTCAGTCACAGGTTTTGGGCGTCACTGGTAGTACCAACATTTGGTATTGGTATTGGTTTATTATTGTTACATGCAGACATACAGTGAAAAGCTTAGTTTTGCAAGCCATCCATACAGATCATTTCAAAACATAAGTACCTTGGGGTAGTACAAGGGAAAAGCAATAACAGAATGCAGAATATAGTGTTACAGTTACAGAGAAAGTGCAGTAGACAATAAGGTACAAGAGCCACGACGAGGTAAATTGTTAGGTCAAGAGTTCATCTTTGAGGACATCTTTAAGAGGCAGTGCCTTAAGAAGGCAGTATCCATCATTAAGGACCCTCACCATCTGGGACATGCCCTCTCTCATTACTATAATCAGTGGGAGGTACAGGAGCCTGAAGACCCACACTCAGTGATTTAGGACCAGCTTCTTCCCCTCTGCCGTCAGATTTCTGAACAGTCCATGAACCCATCACACTACCTCGTTGTTCTTCTTTTGCACTATTTATTTATTTTTGTAACTGATAGTAATTTTTATGTCTTGTACTATACTGCTGCTGCAAAGCAACAAATTGCACAACATATGTCAATGATGATAAACCTGATTCTGATCTTTAAAGTACAAGTGGTCTGTTCAAGAGTCTTATAATAGCAGGATAGAATCTGTCCTTTAACCTGGTAGTGCATATTTTCAAGCTTTTGTATCTTCTGCCTCATGGGAAGGTGGAGAAGAGAGAACGTCTGGGGTGGGAGGGATCTTTGATTATATTGGCTGCTTTACCGAGGCAGCAAGGTGTAGACAGTGTCCATGGAGGGGAGGCTGGTTTTCGTGATGGACTGAGCTGTGTCCACAATTGCCTATCCCTAATTACCCCTAAAACTGAGTAAAGAGTCAAGTGCATTGGTAGATCTGGAGTTATATATAGACCAGGCCTGGTAAGGACGGCAAATTTTCTTCCCAAAAGGTGTGTTGATAGTAAAATGCTCCCATGGTGTTGCTAAGTGACAGGAGTATCCGAGGGGAGTTGATGAAAGAGGATAAGTGTCAGGCAAATAAGGCAAGTGGGTCTGGAACGGATGGGATTGAGCTGCTGGGAGCTAGCATTGACCGAATGGGCCAAATGTACTCCTTTTGCATTGTATTAAGTAGATGATTGACAGCTTCCCTACTAGACCAGCCAATAGGGTTTTGTAGACCAAAAGAGGTGCATGCAGGTGATTTTAAACATACCACGACTTTAAAGAACTGGATGGATTTTACAACAATCCACAAGGTTTACCACTCCTATTACTGAATCAAGGTTTTTAAAAATTCCTGAGTAACAAACAACGTGAAGAAAAGCTATATTTTGCCACCTTATTAAAATCTAGAGTGCATTTCTTAAAAATATGGTGGAGGCCGAATCAAGAACAGCATTCCGAAGGGAATTGGATATATACCGGAAGGATTTGCAGGACTATAGGGAAAGGGAGGGAACATGGGGCCAACTGATAGCTCTATGAGAGAGCCAGAACAGGCATGATGGGCTGAGAGGTCTCTCTGATTCGTAATTCAAATGCTAGGGTGTCGTTTGCACAAATGGATCTGGAGGTGATAGGGGAATAAAGGCCCAAGGCCTCCTTGCTGACTTAAGAGGAGATCAAAGTTAATTGATATGTTTAAAATTGCCTGCATGCACCTCTTTTGGTCTACAAAACCCTATTGGCTGGTTTGTCCCAGTATGGAAGCTGTCAGTCTTTTACTTAATACAATGCAGAAGGAGTATGTTTGGCCCATTCGGTCTATGCTAGCTCCCACCAGAGCAATGCCATCAGTCCCAGACCCGATCTCCTTATTCACTTGCATCCCTGAGACTTATCCTCTTTTACATGTTCATTAACTCCCCTTGGATTCTCCCGCCACTTACCAGCATTAAGGGGGTATGTTACAATGGCCACCTAAACCAGCACATCCTTGGGACGCCGGAGGAAACTATGGGGATTGGTGTTGCGACCCTCACTGTTTGTTGGATGTGAATATAGGTGATTTGGTCAGTAAGTTCACAGGTGACACACAGGTTCACAGGTGGTGATGTTAAAAATGAGGAGGACTGGCTACAGAATGATATTGATCATTTGATAAGAAGGGCTGAGCAACAACGGATGAAACCTAATCCTGATAAGTACAAGGTGATACATCTTGGGAGAAATGCTTAGATGGGAATTTTGGTCGGCATGAATCAGATGGACTGAAGGTCCCGCTTCCGTGCTGTATGACTTCATGACTCTATGGCGTCTGTAAAAACAGAACTCATTTATTTCCCAGGAAGAGCCTGTAGGAAGAAACCTTTCCTCATAGGATAGGTACCTGAAACCAAAGGTTATAGGTTTAAGGTAAGGGGGAAGAGGGGGGCTGAGGGAGAACTTTTTTCACCCAAAGGGTAGTTGCAAGGTAGACAGCACCACCTGACTAGGTGGCAGAGGAAGGTACTCTCACAACATTTAAGAAATATGTAGTCAAGCAAGTGAATCACTGAGGCATATAATGTTACAAGCCAAATACTGATAAATGGAATTAATACGGATGGGGACTTGATAGTCAACATGGACACTGTGAGCCAAAGGGATTGTGTCTGTGCTGGATGACTCTGACTCACACAGAGTACACCTACACCAATCCACACTTCCAGTTTCTGTTCTAGCTAGTCCCATGGGCTGTAATTTTGAACCCAATTTGGGGCAGATTATTCAGCTCCTAGAAAGGATGCAAAAGTTGTACAAATTATATGTGGGGACATAATTTTAAGGTTATTGGAGGAATGTATAAGGGGGATATCAGGGGTAAGTTTTTTACACAGAGAGTGGTGGGTGCGTGGAACGCACTGCCTGCAGAGGTTGTGGGGGCAGATACATTAGGGACATTTAAGAGACTCTTAGATAGTCACATGAATGATAGAGAAATGGGGGGCTATGTGGGAGGGAATCTTTGTGCTCTCTCTAGATTAATAATTTGAAAGGTACTTGGATAGGTACATGGATAGGAAAGGTTAAGAAGGATATGGGCAAAATATGGGCAAATGCAACTAGCTTGGATGGGAATCTTGGTCGGCATGGACCAATTGGGCCGCAAGGCCCATTTCCTTGCTGCATGACTCCGTGTCTTTCCTATAACAGGGTGACCAAAACTGTGCACGATACTCCAAGTGCAGTCTCACCAATGTCTTGTACAACAGTGACATAACATGCCAACTCCTAAACTCAATGCCCAGACCATCCTATCCACCTGCAATGCCGCTTTCAGCAAACTATGTAAAACAACATGAAAATAGGCCCTTCAGCCCATCAAGTATGTGCTGACCATCAATCACTCATTTGCATTAATCCTAAATTTATTCCATTTTTTTTAATCCTCCCCACCTTCCCATCAACTCCCACAGATTCTACCGCTCATGAGGGATAATTTACAGTGGCAAATTAATCTACCAACCTGTACCTCTTTGGGATGTGAAGGGAAACCAAAGCACCCACAGGAAACCCAGGTATCACAGGTAGAACATGCAAACCACACAGTCAGCACCCACGTCTCTGGCACTCTGAGGGAGCAGCTCTAATATTGACATTCATTGGTAGCATCATTATGAGACTTTTGGCGTACCATAACAAAAAAATGATTAAACCAAACTCAGGGAAAAGAATTAACAGGAATTCTCCTTATTGGCAACTTCACAGTGTTACAGTGTGACATAATGATCTTGAATTACCATTTCTGGTGAAAGTAGTGCTGAGGAGCAGATAACAGGTTGGGAAGGGGCAAGAACTAGACTATTGCTAAGTTTCAGCATTCTATCTTAATCATGCTAATCTCAATACAAACTCAATATAATAGTGAAATCTGGTTGACATATTAGTATTGGGTAGTACGGTCATGTTGTGGTTAGCGTAATAACACAATTAGAACAAAAATAGTCCATAGTAGTGCAAAGTGGTCATGTTGCTATACTGAGGTGGTGCAGGTTGGTTCAAGAACAGAATGGTTGAAGGGAACTAGCTGTTCTTGAACCTCGTGGTGTGGGACTTCAGGATTCTGTATCTCCTGTTCGATAGTAGCTGCAAGAAGAGGGCATGGCCCAGATGGTGGGGATCTTTGATGATAGGTGGCACGGTAGTGTAGTGGTTAGCATAATGCTATTGCAGTGCTATCGATCGAGGTTCAATTCCTGCCACTGTCTGTAAGGAGTTTGTACGTTCTCCCCGTGTCTGTGTGTGTTTCCTCTGGGTGCTCTAGTTTCCTCCCACATTCCAAAGACGTATGGGTTAGTAGGTTAACATGGATGTAATTGGGCGTTGCAGGCTCGCTGGGTCAGAAGGCCTTGTTACTGTGCTGTATAAATAAAGTTTTAAAGAAGTTTTTGAAGTTTCACTGTTGTCCTGTTAACTACCACAATTAACCACTATTAAAATGAATTAAAATTTACAATTATTATTAAAAATGCTGAAAGGGAAAGGAAACTCTGGTCTGGCCTTTGAATTTGTTTGCCAATGGCATTTTAAAATTGATTAAATGATTTAATGAACAATGAGTCAATATAATAGAATAAGCTCACTGACATGACACTTTCTTAATAGCCAATACTGTAACAGCATATTTGACATCTGCAACATGGAACTAGTTGTGCAACATTAGCTGTCTCAGCTTAGATCCTGAAAAAAGAAAGTTTGGAAAGTTTCAAATCATGCATTATTTACATACAATGAATGCAATAATATAATGTAAAAGGAGAACAAGCTCATTAATGATTATCACATGTGTAATTCTCTCCAAACTCCAGCAATGCCAATTCCTGGAGGAGTTGCATAGTTCATCTCCATCAGGTGGCTTACCAGTGAAGGGGGAACATGGATATAAATAATGCTCAAACCAATCTTTGGAAGGAAACATGTTGAATACTTGCATCAACATTATTAATTTCAGGCTAAGTAATTTTCTAGTGGATGTATTGAACAAATTGCAAGTATTCCTGATGATATGGTAATTTCAAGTTAATAAGTGGATTCCATTTTATCAATCTGATCAGATCCTTTGTGCTAATGATTTTGCAGTGATTGTGAATATATTTGCTCTGATTAGATTTTATTCCACTCCAGTCAGAAATTATCAAAAGTTTTCACTTTCCTTGATATGTTACTTTGGAGCAGTATATGACACCTGGTTATTAAATGCTATTATATGTGGCTAGTGAACTTCCTAGTTACAATTATCTGTGAATACCCACTTGTTACTTATGTCATTTTAGTACTATGCATTCAAGTATGATAAAGATAGCAGAATCAAAATACACTTCAAACAGATTCAGTGTAATTCCATTAGCCACAAATGTTCCAGTCTTTCAAATAATTGAAGGCAGAATGGAGAATAACCTGGCCCAAATTCTTTGCTTCTGCACTCACCTACCTGCTATTTTCCTGACAATTACTGCATTGGATGAAAACCTCCAGCTGCTGGTGGTGCAGCAATGGTGAATTTCAAGAGGCTCTGCATTTTCCATATTTTTTATTGCAATGTTCTATTGCAAATACATTTGTCATGTAAGTTGAGCTCACAAACCCTTTGCCTGTCTCAAGGTAAAAATTTAAAAAATGGCATTTCCTATTGAAGATGATCTTTACTCAACTATACACTTTCATGCAAAAATATATAAATCATTTATTTTCTGTTCAATAACTAAATAATTATTCTTATGCAGTGTGGAACAATTTGTTCTCAAAATACTCAATCACTTCATTCTGAAATAATACATGGACCTCCAGTAGAACATTACTGATGTCAATATAAATGTGGAAAGTGTTTGTAAAGTTAAATGAATATCTGACAGTTGTAAAATCAGGCAAACACAAGAGCAAAATGAAAATAACACCAAAAAACTGAGGAGCGAGAGTGCCATTAAACAATAAATCAGAAATACATGGAATGTGCTTGTTGACCCTTAAACAATAAAGCTTGTAAACGTAAGAAAATAATAAATGCAGTAAAGAAATCCATCATGATATAGTTCCAAAAATGTGCAATATCTGATTCAAAATCTTCAAGTTCAAAAAATAAGATAAATGGAATTTTTTTGATGAAATTGTACATTCAAGTATTGGATATCATTGCTCTATAAAAGTGACAAGCCAATTTGATTTTGGGATTGTCTCAATTAATATTTGTGGAAGCCCCTGATTGTGTTTGATAGAGTTCCAGTTTCATTTATGAGTGATTCTTGTTATTGGGTCCTGATGATGAAGCACAAGCTGTTCAGGCATTGATATCAGACTTCTGGCTAGAATGAACCTAACTCCTGGCATTTTGCATGATTTTTACAGAATCACTGGATTTCTTCCAGTTCTCTATAGCAAACAGTTTTCAGAAATCCACTCACCATCTGTCATCCTATGTCTCATACAGTCAACGTTAGTTGATCCAAGATCAGACCAAAAAATCTACTCTCCTTCTGTAAATTATATTTGGTGGACCATATCACTCTTCAGTGCAGTGTGTTTCTTTCTGCTTCACTTTAATTTCAAAAAATGACAGCAATCAATCCAATTTTCAGACATTTCTGAGACTCAAAATGTCAGCTAGACAGGATGCACAGCAGACATAGTTTACATCAATATTGGAGTATCTTTTACCTTGTCTAAAGTAGGAGTCAGGCACATGGAATATGTACATATGGGGACTAATGTCTGTTTCAGGTCCATGTTCCAACATCAAGTATGCTCTTATGCAGCCTGCTCCTATATTCCAGTCCTGTCCAACCTTCTGATCCAAAGTCAGACTTTGTTCAACTCCCTCATTTCCCAGTGAAATGGATTACATGGCTCATCGTTACATTTTCCTGTCTTCTCAGTATTGACTTTTATCTGCATCTAGCTCCATAATGTCCTTCAGGGGAGGAATCCTGCCATCCATTCCCATCCTGGTGTGAATGTGACTGACTCACAGAAATGTGATCGATTCTTAATGGCTTGATAGACCGTTTCAGAGCACAGTTATATTCAGGGGAAGTTGTGGCTGGATTATAAAGCAGGCCCTGTCAGTGACACCCGTAACTCGCCAATAAGTAAAAACCTTTAGAACATAGAACATTACAGCAAAGTTCAGGCCTTTTGGCCCAAGATGTTGTGTCGACATTTTATCCTGCTCTAAGATCTATCTAACCCTTTCCTCCCTGATTAGTACCATCAAAGTAAAACTCTTTAGCACTTTCCACAAGAATAAAACTGGTTTGGGTACAATTGTGATGGCTGAATTGATTAATGTGACAGTGACTTTTTCTTGTACTGTAACTTATTATATTCTCAGCACCTGGGCTGTATTGTTCAGATAAAACAAGTTTGATAAATAATATGTTATTTATTTTCAACAACACATTAGTGTATTTCCCCTGACTAGGCCTACAAGTAATCTGACTACATCTCAATACAATTTGGTTGCTCTAATATATAACATACCGTGGCGACTTACCTTTCACAAACCGGCTCCCACGATCACGAGCGTCATCGGAGGCCCCGACACAAGACGGCACGGGGCACTCCTTCTTTGTTGGGCTAGTGGAGCCCGCGTGTGGGAAGGTCACGTGACCTGCGCGTGACATCAGCGCAGGAACTGTGTTTATTAAAGGGGCAGCGCACCCCAGTCGTTCATTCGACTCTTGGAGTCCAAACAAGTGTCTCGTGTCTTTATTCAGTGTAGCTAGCCACTACACAGTCATGTATTTATTTACCGCTCTAGAAATCTAAGAGTAATGCAAGTTTAAGATAAAGGAAAGATAAAATAATGCTTGAACCCAGCATGGATCACAATTGCATCAATGCACTGATATCACACTTAGCTTCCTTTTAAACCTTGTTGGTTAACATGTGTTATTTGCATCAAGGCATCCAAATACATTATTTTTATTTGTACATTATTTTTAAAGCACTTGCTTTAATGATAAGTAGAACAAGTATTTATGAATAGGTTTTATAGATTTTCTATCATCCTGTACTTCAGATCAGAGGCATTAGCAAAGACATACCAAACTTCTTATCACCTGAAGTTGGGCTTAGTTGAGAGACCCATTTTGTAGGAAATGTCATTGGAAAATTGGAACCAGAACTCATACACAGCAGTAGTATGCTCTAATAATAGATAAATGTGTTTATTTTAAGAGTTGTAGCCATTATAAAATGTGAACATGAAATGAATAAAATGATTTTAAAATTAGTCGTACTGCTTAGTTTTAAGTCCTATCTTTGCCACAAATGTAAAGTCACATATGTAAGTGGCTTGAGTGACCAGATATCATGATAACATTGGAATTTTCTAGATTTAAGGTTTTGTTCCTTTCCTGATTGAGATTGCTTGCTAAATGGTCACTTATGGTGATCGTATTTCAGTGCAAGTTAGCATCTAATTTGTGGTCTAATGAGGAGTTCACATATTGTACAGTAAAACTCTAATAATCTGCTGTCCAATTATTCAGAATTCCAGATGGTTTGGCATCCGGTTCACTGGGCAATGTTTCCCATTCTCCCTTTAAATTCATCAGGTTATTTTTCCTGTGTTCCCTTTAACCTCACTGTGGCCCTGTGTCTGCAATCTCTTGAAACTCACCTGAGCCATTTCCCAAAGTCCTTCGAAGCTCACGAGAACCCTGTTTCCAGTACTGCCTTAAAACTCACTATGGCCATGTTTCCTGTACTCCCTTAAAACTCGTCAGTGCCCCATTTCCCATGCTTCCTTGAAACTCACTGGGGCCGTTTCTCTTGAACCTTTTAAATTTATGGGTTCACTGCAAAATTTACTCTGTTATGTAACATCTTTTAAAAAAAAGTGAACGAAAAGTTTGTTGGGGCATTAATTGGAATAACATTCAATAGTCCAGACAACTTGTTAGGCACCACCAGTCCTGAACATGACAGATTAATGTAGTTTTACTGTAATTGGGTGGATGTTTATGGAGAATCCTGTTTTTCTATGTTATTTGGACGTGCAATGAATTTTCACTTATGTTTTATGAAGGAAAACCTGGAGTTCTGGCCTTTGGTTAAGGATGGATTTGACTGCGAGACATCCATGCCTGTCCCCAGTCATGAGAATTAGCCAACCAATACAATCAGTTACCCACATATGCCACCTCTTCTGGGCACTTTCACTCTCTGGGAGTTAAAATCAAGCACCAAATGCAGAATTACCAGAAGAGAGCTGCACTGTAATAAAAGTACTGTCTGTATTTGGAACGAATATTCAAAGTAATTTTATAGGATCAACATTTATGTTTGTTT
>JARFYF010000066.1:6710737-6726770 GCA_030265395.1 Rhina ancylostomus
CTCCCCTCTTCTCCCCCCCCCCCCCGAGTCCTGATGAAAGGCCTCGACCCAAATGTCGACTGTTCGTTTCCCTCCACAGATGCTGCCTGACCCGCTGAGTTCCTCCAGCACTGTGTGTGTGTGTGTTGCTCCAGATTCTCCTGTGTAAAACAATTGCTGCCTTTGTTGTTGCCCTGCCATGGAACTGATGTGCTGAGAACTAAACGCTGCATTCTTAGAAGGGAAACACACAGCACGGTCTACAGGAAAATGCCACAACGCAGCGCGACGATAACAATGCCACAATTTTGCCACATCCTTCCTTCAAGGAGCCACGTTGCTGCATTAATGGTGCAGGGAGACATCGAGAATGTCCATGGACAGTTCCTGTCTCCCCTCTTCCTGTCGCACAGATCCGTACACAGGCAGCTCCCATCCCACGACATCTTCAGGGAAACAGGGAAGAAAATGAAGTCACAGGAGACTGAGAAGTCTGGAATCTGGAGCAACAAACAAGATTGGGGGGAAATGAATTGTTGAGGGGGGAGTGATAGGGAGTTAGAGAGGAGTGAGGGGGAGGGGGTGTGTGGGTGGAGTGAGGAGGGAGTAAGGGGGAGTGAGGAGATAATGAGGGGAGTGAGGGTGGAGTAACGAGGGAGTGAGGGGGAATGAGAAGGAGAAGTGAGGGGGAGGGGGAGTGGGAAGGGGTGAGAGGGAGTGGGAATGAGGGGGAGTGAAATGGTGGAGAGAAAAAAAAGAAGGCAGGAGAGGGGAGACAGTGACGAGGGGGGAGGGGGCAGTGTCGCAGCGGCAGAACAGCGTGAACAGGATGGCTGGAACAAGGTAGCTGCTCCTTTAAACTCAAATATCGCCGTCTGGTTTCCCCTGGTGAATCACCTTTGTCCCAACTGACCCCAGGAACTGACCCCAGGAACTGACCCCAGGAACTGACCTCAGTCCCAAATCCAGCTCCCAGTTTGTGCACCGCTGGGCAGGGAAATAACTACCTCAGTCGCACAAGTTCAAGTTTATTGTCATGGGTGCACGCACCCAGGGTATAAATGCCATGAAAGTTATTTCTTTGCTGCAGCAGCAGAGTGCATTATGACAGAGAGTGAGAGAGAGAGAGAGAGAGAGAGAGATGGGGAAGAGAGAGAAATAGAGATGGGGGTAAGGGGAGAGAGATAAATAGACAGAGAGACAGACATACAGATACCTTAGATAGATAGATACCTTAGAGATAGCTATCTTAGAGAGATAGATAGATACCTTAGATAGATAGAAAGATAGATACCTTAGAGATAGATAGATGGATAGATATCTTAGATAGATAGATAGATGCCAGGAGTTGTGATTAGGACTTAAAGCTGTGAATTGTACAGAATAAAGAAGTCCTATTGGAGTACAGGTTTGTCATATTTTACACCATACCTTGGTAATTTTATATAAAGTTGAAATGTCATATTATTTGTAGCGATTATGTTTGTTTCTTTTATTTATGACATTTGTTCAGATTTTAATAAACTTTCCAAGAGAGTTCAGAGCTGTGTGACTTGGTGAACCTTCACTGGTTTTCCCCACCCAGATGTGTTAAGGTATTTATTTATTATTCAAATGTACATCCAAACACAAAGTGAAATGCACCTTTCTACGTTACTGAGAATGCTGGGGGCAGCCCGCAAGTGTCGCCGCTCTTCCGGCGGCAACATAGCACGCTGACAACTCCTAACCCGTACGTCTTTGGAATGTGGGAGGAAACCGGAGCACCCAGAGGAAACCCACGCAGACACGGGGAGAACGTACAAACTCCTTACAGACAGCGGCAGGAACTGAACCCGGGTCGCTGGCGCAGTAATAGCGTTACGCTAACCGCTACACTCCCATGCTGCCCTAAGTTCTGTCTAAGCTCAGTGAATGAATCAGGGGGAATTTTTGGAGGAACTACCTACATGTGGTAAACGTTCAGGTGACTAGTGGGCAGGTGAGCTTTGCAGAAGCACTGTCATTCCACAAGGGGAAAATGTATGTTTAACAGTGGCACAATAGTATAACCTCACTTTCCACTCATGAGTCATTTGGTAACTGCATTACATTAAGGTTTCAGTAGAGTTCTCCTACTGGGCCTGAGTGAATGATTAATAGGCCACTGTGACATGTCCCTAGTGTGCATGTGCGTGCTAAGAGTGATCTGAGATCAGTGTGGGATTAGTGTAATGGCTGCTTGATGGTTGGTGTGAACTCTGTGCGGAAAACCCCATTTCCATATTGTATGACACCATGACATTATCCTGGACAAACAGCCTGCTTGATTGGCACTCCATCTTCCACCCCAAGTGTTCATTCCCTCCCTCACTGGTGAACCGTGGCTGCAGTTTCTACCATCTACAATACGCACTCCAGCAACTTGCCTTGGCTCTTCTGTTTCCAGTCTCCAAATCTAGAAGGTCAAGGGCAAAAGGAAAGTAGCGATACACTTTGTCCAAGTAACATCTAATCCCATTACAGGAACACATTCTCATTCTTCCATTGTCCTGGGGTCAAACGTCTTGAACTCCCCGGTCCAACATCCCGATGGGCGCACCTTCATCTCACGGACTACAGTCGTTCAAGATGCCTCAGTATCACCGCTTCAGGTGAAATTAGGAACAGTTCCTAAAGACTGCCCACCCACAGGCCACGGTGCGTAACAAAGGATTTTGAAGAGTAAATTATGATCTGATCGGTTGGTGAAGCAGCTTAGTGAGCAGCAGGTGCTCTGATCCACCAAATACCAACGCCATTAGGATAAGAGCAGGCTTGTGGGGCGTACAAACATCAGACGGCAATGGTCACGCTGTTGTTATATGGATCTGAGATGTGTTGGTTAACAAGTGGTCAGAAGGCAGATGTGTGAAGGTCAGAAATAAAAGCTGGGGAGTAATAAATGATATTGGCATTGGTATTGGTTTATTATTGTCACTTGTACCGAGGTCCAGTGAAAAACTTGTCTTGCACACCGATTGTAGAGGTCAATTCACTACACAGTGCAGTTACATTGAGTTAGTACAGAGTGCATTGGTGTAGTACAGATAAAAATAGTAACAGACTATAAAATAGAGTGTCACAGCTTCAGGAAAGTGCTTTGCAGGTAGATAATAAGATGCAAGGTCATAACAAGGTAGACTGTGAGGTCAAGAGTCTTATCATCATGGGATAGAAGCTGTCCTTGAGCCTGGTGGTATGTTCCCTCAGGCTCCTGTATCTCCTGCCTGATGGGAGAAGAGAGAAAGACCTGGGAGGGTGGGGTCTTTGATTATGCTGGCTGCTTCACCAAGGCAGGGCTGGGCTGTTTCCACATCTCTCTGCAATTTCTTGCGGTCCCGGGCAGGGCAGTTGCCATACCAAGCCGTGATGCATCCAGATCGGATGCTTTCTATGGTGCATCGACAGAAGTTGGTGAGGGTCAAAGGGGACAAACCGAATTTCTTTAGCCTCCTGAGGAAGTAGAGGCGCCGATGAGCTTTCTTGGCTGTGTCGTCTACATGAGGCAGGGAGATAGAGCTGAGTGTTAGATTTCAAGAAGGAAACAGATGGACTAGAAACAAGAAGCCATGGGTGACCCTGGAACGTTCTGGATTAAATGATGTGCTGTGACACATGACTTAAAGGGAGACCAGACTCATCAACCATGGAGCGTGTTCATTGTGACTCTGCCGAAGATGACTGATATCGAAAATATCACTTCTATATTCAGTGGTATTGAGCTTTTGGAATCTGTGTGTGTCCAGTCAATGAGGATGTTGGAAGTAGAAGCAGAAGGTTGACCAGTTCTGGACATGGTGTCACATGGAAACAGGGTGGTGAAGAAGGTGCATGGCAACACTGGCCTTCATCCGTCAGTGCATTGAGTGTAGGAGTTGGGACGTCATGCTACGGTTGTACAAGAAATCGGTGAGGCTACACCTGTGTACATTTTTGGTCACCCTATTATAGGAAAGCTGGAAAGAGTACGAAGAAGATTTAGGAGAGTGTTGCCAGGGCTCGAGTGCCTGAGATGTAGGGAGAGGTTGGGCAGGCTAGGACATTATTCCTTGGAGAGTAGGAGACTGAGGGGCGATCTCACAGAGGTGTATGAAGTCATGAGAGGGGTAGATAGGGTGAATATGCACAGCCTTTTTCCCCAGGGAAAGGGAATCAAACCTAGAGGGTACAGGTTTAAAGTGAGATGGGAAAGATTTAAAAGGGACCTGAGGGGCAACTTCTGAATGCAGAGGGTGGTGCGTATAAAGAACGAGCTGCCAGAGGAAGTGGTTGAGGTGGGTACAATAAAGATATTTGGACAGGTACATGGATAGGGAAGGTTTAGAGGGATATGGTTCAAACACAGGCAAGTGGGACTTGCTTAGATGGGCATTTTGATTGGTGTGGACAAGTTGGGCTGACGGGCCTGTTTCTGTGCTGTATTGCTCTATGACTCTATTTGACCCTTTGAGCCTGATGGTCCTTCAGTAAGATCACGTCTGAGCCACAGTCCCAATTTGCCTCTGATTTGAAAGCCGAGAAATTCATCATAGACAACTGAGCAACAATAACGTGATGTTGTGCCCTGGAGTGGACCAATTTTGTGCACGTCTCCCTGGTGTGGTTCAATAAGATGGCTCATCACAAGGACAATTAGCGATGACCACATCCCGTGAAGCAGGGAGAAAATCATGAGGTCAAGACACCTCCCTCTGGGTGGAAACATTTTCTTCATCTATTCTCTGATGCTTCTACCAATTATTGTAAAGCATTAGAGTTTTTGACTCTGGTTTTTTACTCTTCCCCTGAGAGCAGAAGGTCAGTAGTGTAGCAGTTAGTGTAACACTATTACAGCGCCAGTGACCCAGGTTCAATTCCGGCCACCATCTGTAAGGAGTTTGTACGTTCTCCCTGTGTCTGCGTGCGTTTCCTTTGGGTGCTCCGGTTTCCTCCCACATTCCAAAGACGTATGGGTTAGGAGCTGTGGGCATGCTATGTTGGCGCTGGAAGCGTGGTGACACTTGCAGGCTGCCCCCCAGAACATTCTCAGTAGCGCAAGAAGATGCATTTCACTGTGTGATTTCGATGTAAATGAGGCTAATTAATAAATATCTTATCTTATTCATAGAGTCACAGAACAACACAGCACAGACACAGGCCCTTCGGCCTAACCCAACTGGGACCATAATTCGGCCCATACCCCTCCAAGCCCCACCCCTCCATGTACCTATCCAAGTGCTTCTTAACTGATACCACTGTACCTGCTTCAACCACTTCCTCCACTAGCTCGTTCCATAGACTCTCTTTGTATGGACTGAAGTCTCTGATAACACTTCAGTGAAGCACTTGGGATGTTGCACCGTGTATAAATTTGTTATCAATATTGCAATCAGCTGAACCATCCCTTTGGGTATAGATCTGGATTTCGGAAGCAGGCCAGAATGTGTGCAGTAGTGCACACGCAGCTCTGCTGATTCTTGCAAGCTTCTCCCCGATGTACTTCTGCCTGAATTGCAAGACTCATACTTCTTGCAATGTAGGTCATGTCTGCTAAAGCCTGGCCTGATTTGAACTTCAATTACATGGTGAGGCACTTCACAGCTTTAAATAATAAGCAGAAATGAAATCTTGACGGAGCTTTGAAAGGATTCTGTTTGCAAGCCTTGCCATTCCTTGCGCTCCTGACCAATTCCTGCATTGCCTGTCCTTCTCCTGCAGTAGTTACTCTCCCTGTTTTGACCAGCTGGTACCTCACCCTTGTGGCCAGTCTTTATGTGCAACCACAGCAAGTATCTTCTGGCTACTTGATTGCATGTAGCATCACAGTCAAACACAATGCAGCCAAACCCCCAATGTCCCTTCAGCAGCTATGACCGCACTTGTGGAAGGGCAGGGATTACGTCAACTTTTCCTTTCCAGATCCAGTTGCCAGCTGTTATTGTCACCTTGGATATTAGAGAGAAAAGAATTGAAGGAGCATGGGGAGATGGAATCAATTAGACTGCTCTTCCAAAGTGCTAGTGCAGAGACCCATATAGTCCCTTTTACTGATTCTGCCTTTAAGTGCAGAGATATTAGATGTACTCATTGCCACAGGATGTTCCACAGACTGGGAACAAGACAAACTGGCAGCTGCAGTGTTTTTATGTCACAATTAACACTGCAGCAGAAATTAGACCTTGTGCTGATTGGCCCTACTTCAATGACATCACAGGAGTGCCATGTTCCACTTGCAGCTCTGTTCAGGGACTTGAATCACGTTGTCCTAGGAGTGAGTGTTAATTGATGCTGGAACAACCCTGATTTATTACCACTGTGCTGGAAGAGACTTCCATATAAAGTATATTTTCCTTTGTGTCCAAGTCCAATCTTGCAAGGAACAAAATCTCAAGCCCTCAGCTGTCTGTTCCCTAAGATCTGAGCCACCACTTCCCCTGAGATCCTATTCTCCCCATTCATCCGTCTCTTCCCCCAGCCCCTGAGGCTCTGATTGTTCAGTCATGAACACACACCCCCCCATCCCACCGACCTCTGAAGCGCTCCTGAGCCAACTAATCTCCCCAACCCCACGCCTGTCCCGGCACTACCATTTACCTTGTTGCCATCACTCCTGGCAACGATAACACTCCCTGATTGTTGGGGAAGGTGGCATTTTTTGATGTCAGTCTTCTTCATTTAACTTCTGCATTGATAATAAGTAACAAATAGCATTTAAGGAACTCAAAATCCGAACTTCTGTTCAAAAGAAATTATTCATTGAGCATATTTGTGGAATGAAGTATTACTTTGCACCCACTGATTGGCTTCCAGAGTACTTCCACTTCAATAACAAGAATTTCAAAATTTCACAGAATTTGCAGCAGGTCAGGTAACATCAAGAGAGAGGCAAAACCTCTCAGGGAAAAATTACGAGGATTTCCAAAATCTTTTGTTTTTTTCCAGAATTTTGCTACTCAAATCACTCAAAGAAGGCATCCACTGTTCGGACATGGTCAGAGATCTGAGGGATTCCCAGTCTGGGCTTGGTTCATCATTAGAGATCCCCTTTGTTCACTTTCAGGCCTTCCCTTCTTGGACAAAGGGTCCAGCATCTATCTTCTTGTAATTGGTATTGGTCTATTATTGTCACATGTATTGAGGTACAGTGAAACCTTAGTTTTGCATTCCATCCATACAGATCATTCCAAAACATACATTGTAGTACAAGGGAAAAGCAATAACAGAATGCAGAATAAAGTGTTACAGTTACAGTGAAAGTGCAGCGCAGGTAGACAATAAAGTGTAAAGGACATTACACGGTAGATTGTGAGGTCAAGGGTGTACCTCTAATGTACAAGAGGTCCATTCAATAGTCTTATAACTGTGGGATAGAAGCTGTCCTTGAGCCTGGTGGTACACGTTTTCAGGCTTTTGTATCTTCTAGCTGATGGATGGAGTGAGAAGAGGGAATGTCCGGGATGGATGGGGTATTTGATTATATTGGCTGCTTTACTGAGGCAGCGAGAAGTATAGACAGAGTCCACAGTTGGGAGGCTGGTTTCTGTGATGTGCTGAGCTGTGTCCACAACTCTCTGCAGTTTCTTGCAGTCCTGAGCAGAGCAGTTGCCATACCAAGCTGTGATGCATCCAGATAGGATGCTGTCTATGGTATAATCACATCCTTCTTAGAGTATTTATTTACCAGAAATAGAAGCAGGAGCAGGTCATTCAGGCTATTGTGCCTACTCCACCACTGAAAACAAATCATGACTGATTATTTTTAAGCTCAGTACTATCATCTTGCATGAGCCCCACATTTTTTGTTGACTCCTCTTAAATCTAAATATCTATTGATCTCTGCTCTGTATATAATTATAATTAAAGCCCAAATTCCAAACACTCACTATCCTTGTGGTGAAGAAATTCCTTCTCATCTCTGTCCTGAGTGCCCAAGCCTGAATCTTGAGACTCTGAACCCTAGTTCTAGTTACCCCAGCCAGAGAAAACATCACCTTCACATCCACTAGATTAACTCCCATCAAAATCTCTTTTTTTGTTTCGTCTTTCTATCTCAAAGCATCTTTCCTACTCACCTTCATTCTTTCTCAGCTTGCTTCTGTCTCTCCTCCATACATTATAATGCATTACTTTGTGTAAGTAAGTATTAGAACATAGCTGAAAGAAAGTTCATGGGAATGATACAAAGTTGGATGGAGAACATTATTCTCACAGCAGTGCAATCTTTTAAAGTGTCCTTATTTCATTATTTGTAATGAATGTGGATAATAATAATGTGTCATTTCATTGAACAGTTAAGTAACTATTCAGTTCTGCAGCTAAGTGCTATTGATCATAAGGCTACAAACAGGATAGCTTCATTTTCAAAACAGATTCACACTGTAGATTCAAAATGGCCACCCAGTGCTTTTGTTAGACCAGAAATTGCCTCACTGCATTAATGCAAGTGGAGACACAGCTCAGTTGGTCAAATTCAATGAGCACACCCAGGAATAGGTCAGTCGGTATGTGACTGAAACTTGGGGCACATCATTTCACTTTCACCCAGGTGTTAAGAAGAAGTTTCATAACTCGCCCCATTTGTGTCAGATTTGGATGTTATAGTATTAGGATAGTGAAAATAATTTAGTGCTAATTGATAATGAACAAAGACAGAGCCTGAACAATTTTCTCCTGACTTTGATCCTTTTAAAACCTTATTTATTCATTCTTGGTACATGAGGGCCATTGGTAAAACAGCCCATTTCAGAGAACAGTTAAAAGCCTACTTATCTGTCATATGCAAGCCAGGGCAATTTCTTTCCCTAAAGAATGTTAATGAACTACAATGAGTTTTTTCAAGAATCTGGTAGATTCATGGTAATGATTACTGATATTAGATTTATTTACTTAACTGAGTTTAATTATATGCAGCTGCCACAGAGGGTTTTGAACTCATCTGCCCAAGTCTCCAGAATACTAGCCCAAGAACATAACAATTATTTTACCGTGCACTGTAGAAGCCCTGCAGGGTAATATATCATAAGGAAAATAAGAAGACTAAAGTTGGCCTGTTTGTAGTCCTTGTCATCAGTAGTACTTAGCTTCTATAAACTAAAACATCATTTTCTCATAATAGGAAGCATGAAACTTACTTATAATTATGGCTTAAAGGGAACACTCAATATGATTCAGAAATGGTCTGTCTTTATGATTGTAAGTCTTTGAAAGTACATCATCAGCATTTTCCAAAATGTTCTATTATTCCATTGTTCCAGGTATAACTTACACTGGGTGACTGTAGCTTGCTAACATTAAAGCTTTTTCTCTGCCAACCCAACCACAACCCATCATTAGAGTCATCCATTACTTAGGGTCCCCTATAATGAACGCTGTCTCCAAGTATATCAGATTTCCTTTCTTTATCTACTAAATCTTTTCAAGGATATGTTCACATTCCATTTTCATGAGAATAATCTCCAGTTCTACATGCCTATCCATACCCTCCAGCACTGGTGTGCACTGGCATTTAAAGATGATTATTTTTGAAGGGGCACTTTAAATAGGTTTGCATTCCTTACAAGTGAGACTACATGTGCATTCGCAATGCACTTTATCAAAAAGGGGTGAAAACTGGGGGAAGTTGGGAGAGACCTGTGCCTTTTCTAATACTGCACTGTATTACTGATGAAGCCATCCCCCTTCATCCTTTCACTCTTGTACCCTCTTTAGGCCTTGATCCCCACCTCAAAAAAAACAGCTGTAGGGTCTTGATCCAAAATGTTGACTGTTTATTTCTCTTCATAGATGCTGCCTGACCTGCTGAGTTCCTCCTACATTTTGTGTGTGTAGTTCCAGATTCCAGCAACTGCAGAATCTTGTGTCAAAATGATCCATTTGTCCAAGCTTCCAATCCTCTTCCCTGTCTCTCCTGTACAAGCTCAGAACCATCCAATTTTTTCCTTCTCTCTGAATTGCCTTGAAACATGAAACGATCTGTGCAAATCCAAAGTATGTTTTCTTTCCTTTTGTTGGCATCTTATCTTGGATCCACAAAGAAATGCCCTATTGGGTGATAAAACAAGAAAGGCTTCTGCATAACATAAAGACCGTTTAATGAGAGTAAAGCTCACGTTGTTTTGAATCCTATTGTAGATGTGTTTAACTCTTCCTAAGCTGTCTTCAAGAAAATGGGTCAGAAGTAATAACACCTTTTTTCAGTAGCCTGCTCTGTAATCACTAGCACCTTGTACTCTGGCAAATCAAACACTGATAGATGTATAATACAAGTCTGTCCTATTCTCCCAACTCCACATAGATTAAAGGCTCAATACACCAGATGAAAATATCAACATTTGCATATCAAAAGTTGGATAGATTTTTATTTTATATGCACTGAGGACATGTGAGATCAATACAACGAATAATTTTCCTGTGTGTTTGAGTTCCTTGTGAGGATCACTTAGATTTCTGTTCAATAAGATTCATTTTTCTCAGTTTTCTATTGTGGTTCTGTCATACAATAAACTATTAAATCAAATCAGCCATGAATGTAAAACTGATGTCAGTCCATTTTACTGCAAAAAGCAGATAATTCTTGGCAGTATTTATCTTCATAGCACAAAGATAAACAAAGAATACATTAGAATTGAGATGTCAAACAACAAAAATATGTTATTTGAGCTTAATTTTCATTAAGTTGCATGAAACTAGCAGCACTTCAGCAGTTAAAAAGGCAATTTTTAACTCTAATTTTTGAAGCAAATTTTCCTCGTTATGTCTGCAATTTTTCACGTCGGGGAGAAAGATGGATCTCAAGATCTGGGCCTTAAAGCTTCAGCAATGGAGTCTTATTTGTACAGACAGGAAATGGATCAATGACATTTTAATAAAGACCACCAGTTAAAATTGCCATGGCTTTCTTTCATCCTGGGTAGCTAGATGTCAAACTGAAATTAGCGGGGTTCCATCAGAAACCTACTAATGACATGAATATTCAGCCTTGTTCAATGCACAAACATACAAGACTGAATGTATGCTCATTCAGTTCAAATTTCAGCAGTAGAATTCAATGGACATTTACTATAACACCACTCACTTAGTGGATGAATTTCTACTTAAAGCTAATCATAGAGGTTAACTGCGCCTTTCAAGTCTTTGCTGACCATCAGCATCCACTTACACCAATCCAACAAGAGTCCCATTTTATTCTCCCTGCATTCTCATCAACTCATCCCAGATCCTACCATTCACCTACACATTAGGGCAATTTACAGTGGACAATCAATCTACAAACTCACTTGCCGTTTATATCTCACCCAAAACAGCCACCTCAGACAATGATGCTGTCCCTTGACACTGCATTGATCTGTCAGTTTACCCCTTAGCAGACATGTCTATGACCAGAGGGCATAGTTTTAAGGTAAAAGGTGGGAGATTCTGAGGGAATTTGATTAAGAATTTTTTTTCAGTGGATGGTTGAAATCTGAAGCATTCTGCCAGAGAGGGTGGATGGAGGCAGGTGTTCTCTTAATATTTAAGAACTATTAAATAAGCACTTTAAGCACCACGGCATGAAAGGCCACAGGATGAGCACTGGAAAATGGGATCCATATAGATAGGTGCTTGATTGCCAGCATGGATATATTGGGTAGAAAGGCTTATTTCCATAGTTATGACTATCACTCTTTGACTCATTAACTAAAACCCTAGCTGATATGTTCAAGGGGCTCATGGTCCTCTTTTGAATTATCTGGATCTTATTTCCATAGTTATGACTATCACTCTTTGACTCATTAACTAAAACCCTTGCTGATATGTTCAAGGGGCTCATGGTCCTCTTTTGAATTATCTGGATCTTTTGAGTTTGATACAAAAGAGATAAAAATGAGACACGGTTGTCCCTTTTGAGGTATTCTGGCTGTTTGAGGGATGCGAGTTGGAAAAACCTATAAGCTACTCTATCGTTCTGATCTTGTCAGCTCTCGAATAAAGTGGCAAATGTTATTAATTTCAGTAAATGCTCATGAAGAGTAATGCACTGTTATTTATTAGGTTTGAAGGATGTTTCATGCTTGTTTTTCCCTTGTCATATTAGGTGATTAACTAAGTAAATGAAGCTATGCCAGAGAAATCTGTCTTAGAGCATTCTCCTCTCATTATTCTTTGATTATCAAAGACGCACGCCAAGAAAGACATCCATCTGTCATCCCTTTTCCATTTGCCTCTATAATTACTTACAGTAGTTCAACCAAGTAATTCATTACTGATGGATTTATGTCTGCAGAACACATGGTCATGACCACTTCCTGCAGTTCTAATCAGGATGTCAATTTGAAATGGTTCATTTACAAATAAGGTAACAATTAAAGTAAAAATTAATAGAGCTGAAACTTACTGTTTTATAGAATGGCTAAGTTTTAAAATGAATTTTGGCAGCTCACTTCAAATTGTTATTGATAATTATTGTGAAAAATGGCACACAACAGAATTATAGATACCTTGGATATTTATTTCCTACATATGCTATTAATTTATAATTGGTTTGCAACCTTGACAAAGGCAATTGGCCAGTTATAAAATGATCATTGTTCCTTTTACAGTCAAAGGATGTTTGAGTGCTTTTCACAGCCAATTAATTACTTTTGAAGTGTGGTCACTGTTCTGCATATTAATTTTTTTATATAAAAGGCAGGAAAATAATCCATTCTTCAGGGACTATTCTGGGACAGTGGGAGAAATGTCTTCAAAAGAGGACCATGATACATATTACAGCCCCTTGAACACATCAACAAGGGATTTTTTAAACATCTTAGAGTTTCTCACTTACTGCCCTATCTATACCAATAGTAATTTTGTACAACATCATTCAGGTCCCCTTTTGGGCTCCTCTACTCCAAAGAAAATAAACCCAGACTGTTATGCCTGTAAGAAATGCTGCAGTCATTCAGTACAATGGAATTACTTAAATTAAACATAACTTTCCAGTTGAGCAGCATGAGTGCCATGTACCATTGAGGCAAAGCAAGACTTGAGCAATAAATGGAGCTTTTTGCTATGATCCAGTGAAGACCTATTCTAAAAAAATCTGATTTTAATAATGTTTAAAAATTATATTGTGCCAACAGCCACAGCCCTCCAAAACCCCTACAAACATTAACTATTCTCACCTTCTGAAACACAAACTCATCCCTCACATAATACAGCAGGAATTAAAAATAAGAGAAAAGTCACATGTACATCGAAACACACAGTGAAATATATCTTTTTGCGTTGTGCTCTGGGGCAGCCCACAAGTGCCACTGCCAACATAGCATGCCCACAACTTCCTAACCTGTACGTCTTTTGGAATGTGGGAGGAAACCGGAGCACCCGGAGGAATCCCACACAGACACGGGGAGAACATACAAACTGCTTACAGACAGTGGCCAGATTTGAACCTGGGTGACTGGCGCTGTGAAACTTTATGCTAACCGCTACACTACCGTGCCTGAAAACACAAATAGAAAACACATTAATCTTTTGAGTAGGCCAGACAGCATTTCAGGAATGAGACGAAGTGTTAACGTTTCAGCTAAATAACCTGTTCTGATGAAATGTGATCAACATGAAATAGAATTTACTTCGCTCTCCACAGATACTACCTGACTTTCTGAGTGTTTTCAGCATTTTCTGTTGGTATTTTAGATTTCTAGCATGCCCTCAAAATATTTTGCTTTGTATGTAACAGCCAGAAATAATCACAAGAAAGAAAGTACATAATTCCTATGAAGAAATAGATATGATGAGCCAAAAAAAATCCTCATTTTCTACATGCTTGTATTTCTATGATGTCAAATTAAAACCAGGACACTTGTCAAAGACCGCCAATTGAAAGCAGCAAACTCAACAGCAGATAGCATATTGTAAATGGGATGTTTATTTAGACTCTTGCTTATCTCCAGCAACACAATGTTTAATGTTTACTTCCATAAACAATGACTCTAAAACTGTCCTTCTCCAATGTAGTGATAGCTTTGTTTTGTATTAATAACAGAAAATAAGAGAAATCGTCAGCAAGTCTGGAGGCATCAGTAAAGATGCAAACAGAGTTAATGTTTCGGGTCAGTGACCTTCCATCAGGATATCTGCAATGTTTCTCTTTTCGTGGATACTGACTTTCTTGCTTAATGTTTTCTGCTTTTATTTTACAATTCCAGCATCAATAGGTTTAACGGGCACCCAGAATTTTAGGTCTTCCCAACCAAGATGAACAGTCACATCCTTCCTCCACCCAACAATAGAACATAGTGAAAGCAACAAAAAAGCAAACAGGTTCCTCTGAACGGGAACGCCAGGAGATGATTTTTAGCGTAGGACCTCCTAGTTCTCCATTTGATGCTCCATTTTCTGCCAGCTCGTTCTCCCTGCTGAGCGAACATGACACTTGCAGAATTTTCTTGCTAAAACACACAGATCAATTGGCTGACTCCCAAGATTCTCAAAAAAATAATGCTTTGGTTTCCTTTGGCTTTGCAAACTAATAAAGAAGAAAAGAGGAGAAGAAAAGCC
The DNA here is from genome assembly GCA_030265395.1 of Rhina ancylostomus. Classification (NCBI taxonomy): domain Eukaryota; kingdom Metazoa; phylum Chordata; class Chondrichthyes; order Rhinopristiformes; family Rhinidae; genus Rhina; species Rhina ancylostomus. Next base: position 6,725,243 of record JARFYF010000066.1, read on the forward strand.
AACAAACATTGCTCAGTTTAATTTTGCTCTTTGTTGATGTTCAACCTGGCTCCTTCTGTGTGAAATGGAATCAAACAACAACTTGTTCTTTTGGCTCAGTCTTCCGAGTATGTGGCTCTGGTTCACTCACCTTGCAAGAGCTCCAGCTGACATTTTGTATCTTGATTGTCTGCTCTACACAGGCTTGTTTGACTGCAATAGCACAGGCAGCAGAAGATTCCTTATTTCAGGATGGAGGAATGCATATAGGTCCAAAGAAAAAGAAAATGGCTTTGTTCAGCAAAAGGTTAAATTCTCAAGCTCTGGATTAACCTGCTGCATCATAAACTAGGAGGAAGACATGGCCCAACATCAATTATTAAATCACATTAATATAAAGGAAGAATGTCATTTCTACAGCACCCTTCATAGCCTTAGGTTATTTCATTTTCTTTTACAACCAAATAAAGTAGCTTTTCACTGTAAATCAACAAACTGCAGATGCTGGAAATTTGAACTTGAATGAAGAGTTATGGCAAAAGTTTACCCTTTTCCTCTTTTCACAGATGCTGCCTGACCTGGTGTGTTTTTCCAGCATTTTCTGTTTTCTTATATATATTTCAGCTTTTTAGTGTTGTCACTGTTGTAGGGTGTGAAATGTGGTAGCCAGTATTTGATTGGTAAGCTCCCACAAGCAGTTATGTGAGAACAATTGGGTAATTTGGTTGTGTTCTAGATTGAGAGATGAATACTGAGCAAGAAGCCAAGGAAAATTTCCTCGATCTTTCTTTCAAATATTGATTTGAGATCTTTTACATCCACCTGAAAAGCACATGGGGCCTGGGTTTAAGGTTTCACCCAAAAGATAGCACATCTGACAATGTAGCACTCCCTCATTTGTATTAGAATGGTAGTCAAGGCTTCTGTACCCAAGTTGCTGGAACTGCATAACACAATATGACCAGATAATTGCTGAAAGAACAAGGTTTTAAGGCACAACTTAAAAAAAAGATAGTAAAGAGATAAATAGGTTTAGTGTGGAAATTGCTGAGTTTATGACTAAAGCAGTCAAAAGTACCAGTGCCAGAAATGAGGCAAGAGGAAGTGTGTCAGAACTGGAAACCTTGTTGATGCAAAGATCTTGGAGGGTTGCGTGGTTGGAGATGGTACAGAAACAGAGAGAAGTTAGACCAGAGTTGGAAATGAGAATGACTTGATAAGTGTCCATCAAATAAAATGGGAAATTAGGTAAACTTCCTGAGTTGTGCTGAATGGGTATAGCTTGATTGCCTTTTTGTCTGACACGTGATGCAAAATTGCTGCCTGTAAGGAAGGGACAATCTGCCATAGAACATCTATTTTTTTTTCTATTCTGATCTTTTGAGCTTCAAAAAAGTATGTTCAGTGCAACATATTCCTCTGCTATATATTTTGAAAGGGCTAAAATGCAGGAATATCTTCTGATTTAGTAGGTCATTTCACCTCAGATGGGGGTTTTCACTAACTGTCAAATTATAAGAAATGCATAGGGCAGGACTGCAACCCACCA
>JARFYF010000066.1:6764471-6775132 GCA_030265395.1 Rhina ancylostomus
AAATACAAATCCTATAGGCTCCAGGTCTGATTCTGTAGCAAAAGAAGATCAATTGGATAATTATCAGTTGTTTTAGAGATGTGTTAGGTGCTCGAGGTGCTTTTCCTTTGGGAATGGATATCATTCCAAAACTTGCTGAGAGTTTGAATAACTATGTTCATCTACTTTAAGGTGTAACAAGGTGGGGAGGTGCAATTGGTCAGTGGATTAAGTGACATTCATGCCCATGGATCGCAACATGTTCAAAATCTATTGGGAGCAACTTTGCAGAACCTGTAAGAGCTCATTATGCCAATCATCATCATCATCACTCATTGTAGAAAAGAATAGAATCTCAAGTCTATGTGACTGCATTTCTAACTATGGACAAGAGGCTTGACACTATCAAGCAACCTGTTTGATTGACACCTTATCAACACCCTGAATATTTGCTCATTCCACCAATAACAGTGCTGCAAAGTATCTACAGACACACCAGTTACTTCCCTAGGCTTTTCCAACTACACCTGCCAAAGCAGCAAGCTCCCCCCACCAACGGGGACAATGGCAGCAGGTGAATGGGAACACCACTGTCTACAGCTTCCCCTAAAGCTGCACACCTTCCTGACTTAGAAATACATTGCCGTTCCTTCATCATCACTGGGTCCAACTCCAGAGACTTCCTACTAACAGCTCTGTGGGAGTGCCTTCACTGGAAGGATGTAGAGCCTGGAGCAGTTACTACAAAGTCTTTGTACGGAAGGGCCACTGTCACCAATGGACACTGAGGGGCAGGGTCCTGTGTAATATCTTGGTGCATGGCTGAAAGAGCAAATGTGAGTGGTGTTGATGCATTGTAAGAGAATGTATTGAATTGACTGTATAGTGAATGTGGAGAAAGATGTGCACCAATTGTTCTCACAGTATATATTATGAATAAAGTATGTGTTTGAAATAACAGAGGACTCTAGCAGCTTAAGAAGGGGGTTGGGCAATAAACCTTTCCGATGATATCCACTTCCCATGAGTTAGTAAAACAAGGAGCAATGGAAATCCTTGCAGCATTCATTGAGTCATCACTTTCCAACGTTTACATGTATAGCATTAGAAAGATTTCTTCTTTATTGATTATTCATACTTAATGTAATAATCAATCAGACCAAATGCTGCACTGCAGTCATTCCAGCAAGTTCCTTTGAGTTGAAAAACTCAATTGTGCTTTACCAAACCTTGCAAGTCGCTGCAAATGCATGGGTTTTCCATCAGCCTGACGTCAATCAGGCTGGGTGCTGGGTTCAGTGACCATAATTAATGGGTAATGTCCATGTGACTACTGGCTGGCATTCAGCAGCCAAAATCTCCCCTGTGATCTTTGGAAATGTTTAACTTGAATTTTAAATGCCAATTTTAATTTCTGGTAAGAACATTGCAAACAAAAGAATTATTTTCCTTTGAGCAAGGAAGATTAAAAGAAGAAAATAAATACTGATGTTCCAAATTGTGGTATGCTTTGGTAGAGTAAGTGAGACAAATTGCTTCCTCTCATGAGGGACGGAGTCTATAACTGGAAGATACAGACTTGAGATAATTGACCAAGTATGTAAGGAAGGAAATTAAGCAATTTTTTTTGGAGAGTTATGAACTGGATTGCATGGTAAGATGAAATGATGGCGGCAGATCCAAGAACCATCTGACTGTTCCCTACGATGGATCTGTGCTTGCTGACTTGCCTCTCTGCAGTCAAGGGAAAGCCTGTGAGAATATAAAGGCCTTTTCCAAACTAGTACCCAGTGATGGTGAGAAAGGAAGGAAAATATTTCAAAAATTAAGTACATTACACAATCAGATAAAATAAAGAATGTAATTGACTCATAACATCCGTTTCCTTAGCCCTGGGCCCATCTCCGTGCTCTCCATCTCCTTATGATACATAAGAAGGTAGGTTCAGCCCATCAAGTCGATGCTAGCTCACAAAGCCACCTTATTTCCCACTTAATTCTTCCTGTGAGCTGCTTCTCCTGAGCGTTCCATCAAAGGCAACCTGATTCTGCCACTCACTGCAGCAAGGGGGAATTTACAACAGCCAATTAACTGACCAACCCACAAGTCGCTCGGATGTGGGAGGAAACCCATGTGGTCATGGAGAAAACGTGCAAGCTCTATGCAGGCAGCGGCAGGGTGCGGGGGGTGGTTAGGATTGAACCCAGGCTGCTGGAGCAGTGAGGTAGTGGCTCAACCAGCTGTACTTTTGTGCCACCCAGGTGGTGTGGTAAAGCTGGCGATTCAGGACATTGAGCTTCAGCAGAGTGAGGTATTGCTGATGTTTCTGCCTTTTATTGCAAGCTGCTTTGATAAAATCCTGACCTAGAGTGGTAACAGGAGTGGGATGGTGTTCTGTCTCACAATGGAGCAAAATCAGCTCTGTTATACTAATGGGCGTTGTCCAGCAATGGTCATGGTTCCTGTCTCTTCACCCTGCAGATCAGTGTGTCCGGTGGTCCTAAAGAATGCAAAGGGAACAATGCGGTGAGTTCTGCTCCAGAATTGCTTTTAGTCTGTTAATTTATTTAAGCTTTTCAGGGAAGTGATATCCCAGCACAAGGCTCAAAGATGATCCTGATGCAAGTTTATATATTTAACCCCTCTGTAGCTGTTTTCTTCAGTGTGTATGTATTACTAACCCTTCTTGGGACCGAACCAGCTTCCAAACGGAGCCAACAGTTTAACAAAGTCGCTGAGCTGTGACGTGGCTCCTGGAGTTTCCCCTCCCAGTGATCCTGTGTTGTCAAGACAGTTACTGATTGGCTGTTTCAATTATAACTCTGGACCTGGGATACAGATCTGTCAAGTTATGTGAGCTACAATCTCAGCACTGAGAACAGGGTCTTCCCTGCCAAAGTCCTGCAGTGTTGCTCCCTCTGGAGACTCTGTTGGTGGAGGACACGTTGTGTGGGACTTGTGGCCACGTCTGTCTCCAGAGCTTCCTCAGTGCCCAGGGACTCTGTGACATTAGATGTTCAGCTCATTGGTTCAGGAAGGATGTTACATCTGTTCCCTCCCGAGTCCTTCTGAAATACCAGGCTGCAACTCCAGCAACCCTCCGTACCCCTTAATGAGGTGGTTCTTCCTTCTCTTGCCTCTCAGCCTGACTCCTCTGGGATTTGATGGCCAAGGAGATGGTGTCAGCATTCTACGGAGAGAGACCTCATCTGCACCCCAAACAAACACTGCTGGAGCCTCAGCCTATCCCCAGCTCTTGCTCCTCTTGGAGTTGGTGTTGGTCGTGGTGCTGTGATGTTTAGCCTTTTCACGTATTGGAAACACATTGTGAACAATGTCCCTTTCACTGGGTATCAGGAGCCTTGTTTCTTTGAGTGTTTAAATATTCAAATCCTTTACTTTCCAGGGTCCTTGTGGGAATTATATCACGATCTTGCACAAGTTCAATGAAACTCACTTCCTTCTGTGTGGAACCAATTGGATGAACCCACAGTGTTGGCTGCTCGTAAGTAACAGTGGACAAATTCTATAACGTATTCACTCGAATCGTGCCTTTCACCGTAAAGCTTGGGGAGGCAGAGGGAAACAGTGGGAGCAATTTTAACCTTGTCTGGCGGTGTGCAGTGGCTGATATTGGACCACCTGCCTGCTGTGTGCATCTCCCTGGAGGTCAGAGTGCCCAATGGACGGCTACCCAAATCTAGTTTGTTTTACACCATCTCCTGGAGTCAGGGTGAACCTCCCCAGTGACACACCCCTCTGGTGCAGAGAATTCCACAGATTCACCACCTGCCCACCTTAGGTTTAAGTGACTGCCCCCTGACCTTGTAACCATGCCCCCTTGTTTGCGATTCTCCCACTGGTGGGAAGGTTCTCCCTCTGGAGTCATTGTGAACCTCCCAGTCCCAAACCGGCAGTGTAGTAATGGAGATCCCATGGCACGACACCACTTTGTTGCAATGTTAGTGTGTGGGAAATGGTATTTCCCCTTCAGCAGTGCAAGTTGAACAATTCTGTTGTTGTGCTCTCTGAAACACCTAGTAACCTGTCCAAGGAAGGAGCTGAAATGTAACAAGAACTATTTCATCTCTCACAGACTGTGGGGACTGCACTGTTTCTGAGTAAACTGATTTCAGGTGAAATGTGTTCGGAGATGGGAAAGTGTGGGACAAAATCTGGGGACTTACGGCAGAGATGAAATGAGTTCATCATTTACCATCCTGGTTGCTGTATAAAGATATGGAGAGACCCTGCAGCATTAATTTCACAGAATCACAAAGGAGGCCATTTGGCCCATCGAGTCCATGACTGCTGTTTGCATTTCAGGAATAATCGTTTCCTCCTTTACTCTATGTCCATTAAAAAGATACATCCATTAATTTTAAAAGTTAAAACTACTGACCAACTTTCTTTTACAGTTTGAAAATGAATTGAATGAATTTATCATTGGGAATAAACTTGGCTTGGGACCACGTGTTTGCCCGAAAACTCCACAACAAGGCTTCGCTTCGTTGGTAGGTCCTCCTGCAGTTTCAATTCACATTACGTTGAAAGTCCAGGACCAGCTCACTCTGTGTGTGTGCACTTTTACCTCTCTTTACAGAGGAAAGACTCTATTCTACAGCATCTGATGGAGACAAAATGCACCTGACAGGTTACAGGAAGGGTGATGACCCTTCACGGTTAAAGTCTGAGGAGAAATGGATGAAAGGCAAGTGTGACATTCCCTTCCCTTGCTTCTCCTGCATTGATCTCTTCCGTACAGACACTTCACTGTGTGACATGAAGTATTGATTTTTCTATCACTGTTTTTCTCTGTTGAATCCCTCCTCTTAGAAATCACCATTTCCACAAGTGTCACCAGATGTGGCCCGGGGTCTGAAATTTCCCCTCCATGGAGACCAAGGTAGAATACCCAACCACTTCCACCCTATCACCCCAATGGCTGAGCTCAGGGGTCTCAGCATGAACTGGAAGTCAAACCTCCTGTCCCTCAGGAGCACACCAGCTGATACACTCTCACATTATCACCACATCATTCACAGAGAACTGTAACATGAGGCTTAGTGATGACCTTAGACCTTACACCTTGGGTTGCATCACAGGCATCAGACCCTACCTTGGGTCCGGCCATTTTGCAGGCATTCCTGATGGCTGCCTATAAGGGCCACCAATTTTCTTGCACAAGTCCAGGAGGGACCCAGTGCTTGTTTATGGCCCTCTCACCGACTGGGTGACTGGGCCATTCCCTGTCCTTGTAGCAGGAACTGAAACACGTTGTCTCCTGTGGCTGATGTACTGTCAAGGAACTGCTTTGCCTCAGATTTTTCCCAGCAAGGAAACTGATTATCTAATAACCTGCATTTATGGACAAAGAGTTTCTATTTGCCTGGGCTGTGGTACCAAACCTGAGCCAACCAAGGCTCGACAGTTGAAGGCTTCAGATGGTTTAGTATCATGCAGTGGTGTGGCTTTGTGGGAATCTGAGCCATGGGGATTGGCACTGGACCTGCATCCCACACAGGGAGACAAGACACTCATCTTGCAAGAACTCCTTCATTCATGGTGTGACAACAGGTCAGATGGGAGACTTCCACCATCAGAGAGAGAGAGTGAACTCACATGGGGAGGGGGGAAGAAGGGTGAAGATTTTCCTGGATTTTGGTGGGTTGTGTGATAACAGGACATCAGAACATCTGCAGCTTCAAACACTGATAATGTATGGGATGTCATCAGCACTCTGGAAATGGCATCATGTCCCAGTCCAGAGATGTCAGTGAGAAACTGAGGTTAAGGCTCAGTGGTGGAGCTGTGGTGTGGGAAGTCCTGTCTTCAACCTGACCCCTAGGGTAGAGGCAGAAAGTCCCATGGTGCCACTTTGAAGAGGTCGGGATTTCTCCCAAGTGTCCAAAACAGGTCACCCACTCATTAACCAGGTTGCTACATGCTGTGCGCAAATTGATTGTCACATTTCCTATGCCACAAGGACACAGAGTAATTGGTTAGCTGTAGAACATTTTGGGATGTTCCACGTTCATGAAAAGCACTATATAAATGCAATTTATTTTTGTCACAAACTCCCAGCCATCCTCCATTTCCCAATCCTTCAATTTCCAGTTCACCGTTAGCTCCCTGATCAATACCAGACCCTCCTCCCACAGCCTTCACTTTATTGATCATCTGTATTCCCGCTTCCTTCCCTTCAGATCCCAAGTTTGTGGGAATGTCTCCGGTGCACGAGCTGATTTACATGTTCTTCAGAGAAAAGAATGCGCAGGAGAACCCGGATATTGACCCGTGGATTTCACGAATTGGCCGAGTGTGTAAGGTGGGTGTGCCCCATGGGTCGTGACCGGATTTGTTGCTGCTTCCAGTTGGATCGTTACCCCATCATGGGGAAGCTTCCCTCCCCCCCTCACCACATTTCTGAGGTGAGCGGATGGCACGGTTGGTCACCAGGGGTCTGTCGCCCCCCCCCCCCCCACTTGGTGCAAGCTGCAGGTCCAGAGCCCAGTGTTGGGGAGGGTTCATCCCCCTGCCCAGGGACACTACTGATATCGCAGGCTGTCCCTCATTTTCTGATTGAAACCATGCAGACAATTCACTGTATTTCTATAAAGGTTGAATGTATTTAAATCCGTCTCTTTGACCCCAGACCTGTTCCAGCCTTCCTGCTGTTCAGTCTTCTGCACCCCTTAACCTGATGCATGGTTTTAACCCGAAACATTGACGTGTACCTTTTGCCTCCACGGATGCTGCTTGATCCGTGAGTTCTTCCAGCATCTGTTTCTCATAAGCCCCCAACTCAGCCTGAGTCACTCAATGATTGGGAGTATTAACCCTGACCAATGTTCTTGCTTTAACCTGCTAGCATCACAACCACTTGTAGAACCATCTTCCTCTGACGTTAACCAAGCCAGCAAGAACAGAGCTCAAAAAGTTCCATTGCCTAAACTTGCTAAGCCAATAGGCAACCAGTAAATAACTCCACCTACTGAAACCCCTTTGGCCTCCTCCAGGTTATTCCTTTGAATCTCTGACCAAGCTTTTGTTGTGCAACTTTATGCCATTAAAAGGTGCAGTTCAAACTACATCATTCTTGTTGATCATCAAAAACACTGCAGATGCTGGAAATCTGAAATAAAACCAGAGAATCCAGAACTACTCAGCAGGTCAGGCAGCACCAATGGAGAGAGAACAGGCAGGTTACCCAGAACTGGAGAATTTGATATTGAGTCAGAGTTGGATAACTCCCTTTTACTGCCTGTATCAGACCTGGCCACTTCTGCTGTAAGTTAGTCTTCTATGAGTTTCTCTCCACACATTGCTGTGGAACACCATGCCTCATCATAGGACTCTTCCCCGCAGTCTCGATCAATACTTTGTATTTGCTCAACAAAGTCACCCCAGGATTTAAGGTGGTTCACCATGTTTAGTCACTGTGACCACATGTTCTGGTCAGCTGACTGGAGGCAGCTTTTCATTCCACCTTTCCTGAGTTAGCTGTGCATGTGATGGGAGTTTAAAGGTTCTGATCTCTTCACAGAATGACCGAGGTGGATCCAGACAACGATTGCTGACTAAGTGGACGACCTTTCTGAAAGCCCGACTGCTCTGTAGCAACCCTGTTGACAACATCCATTTCAACAGGATTGAAGACGCCTTTATTTACAAGTTTCCCCGTGACAGTGAAGTGAGAGTGTATGGAGTTTTTAGCAGCAATTGGTGAGTCCACAGGAAATGCAGAACATATAATGATTGAGAGCGAGCTTTGGATTTCATAGCTGTACAGATGAAGCAACAGTTTGTTCTGTCTCTCCCTCACTGAACATCTCTCTAATACTGTGCCTCCTTCAGGAATGGAACAGCCGTGTGCGTGTACTCCATGAAGGAGATTAGTAACATTTTTGGACGTTCTGCCTTTAAGGATTTCAAGGGCAGTATTCCCACTGACCCCAGACCTGGCACGGTGAGCAACTGCTGATGGATGTTTAACTTCAGTGAATACAGGATAATTATCTCATGAAAGCTGGGCTTAAATTATTTCCATTAGAGCAGTCACGCTCTCATGGTGTTGCATGTGAGGAGTGCAGTGGGAAGAATTGGACCAGTGCATGTGGATATCAGTCAGTAACTGCGCTATATCCCTCTTTGAGCCACTGATTTAATGTTGGCGTTCATGATTATGGATGAAAACCTGCAGAAGTTTGAGCAGGAGGGAAGTAGAGGTGGTTGGAGTCTGGGGTGAGCTGCCGTACAATGGGAGGAGCTGGTAGATGCAACACTGGGGACACAGTTCCACATGGTAGGCAGGTATAATGACAGAGCAACACATTTACATAGAGGGTCATCATTGTAAATGTTCACATGGCAATTTATAATGTGACAAAAATAAGTGAAGGGTGTGTAAAGTTTAATGGCTCCCACCTTGCACAGGATTACATGGGATGTACAGTGCCAAAATAGGCTATTTGGCCCACCCAGTCCATCCCAGCACTTCAGCTCCACTGGAGCTTCCTCACTGCATTTCCCATGTAAATTTCAGTGGAACTCTGAATTCCCATCTCCCACATATCATAAAACATAACTGCACAGTACAGGCCCTTTGGCCTACAATGTTGTGCTTTTATCAGACGTGGACCCCAGGATCCCTCTGTTCCTCCATACTGCTAAGAGTCCTGCCATTAACCTTGTATTCTGCCTTCAGATTCAATCTTCCAAAGCATATCACTTCACTTTTCTGGATTGAACTCCATCTCCCACTTCTTAGCTAGGTCTATATCCTACCAATATCCTGATGTAATCTACAGCAACTGTCCACATTATCCATAACACCAACCTTTATCATCAGCAAACTTACTAACCCACCTTCCACATCCTCCAAGTCATTTATAAAAAAAAATCAGAGCAGGGATCCCAGAACAGATCCCTGCAGAACACCACTGCTTACCAAACTCCAGGCAGAATACACTCCAGCTACCACCACCCTCTGTCTTCTATGGGCGAGCCAATTCTGAATCCACACAGATGTGTCCCTGGATCCCCTGCCTCCTGACTTTCTGAATGAGCCTTTCATGAGGAACCTTATCAAACACCTTACTGAAATCTATGTACATCACATCCACTGCTCTGCCTTCAGTGTGCTTTGTCACATCCTCAAAGAATTCAATTAGTCTCATGAGGTACAAACTACCCCTCAAAGCCATGCTGACTGTCCCTAGTCAGCCTATGCTTCTCCAAGTGCCCATAAATCTTGTCTCTAAGAATTTTCTCCAGTAATTTGCCCACCACTAAAGTAAGACTCACTGGTTGTAATTCCCAGGGTTACCCCTACTCCCTTTCTTAAAGGAACAACATTTGCCACCCTCCAATCATCTGGCACTACTTGTGTGGCCAGTGAGGACACAAAGATTGTTGCCAAAGGTGCAGCAATCTTTTCCCTCACTTCCTGTAATAACCTTTGATATATCCTATCCAGCCCTGGTAATTCATCTATCCTAATGTTTGTGATAAGTTCCAGCACAACCTCTTTCCTCATGTCAACATACCCTAGCGTATCAGCCTGTTGTATATCATCCTCAAAATATCAAGGTCTCACTCTCTAGTGAAAGTGAAGCAAAGTATTCATTAAGGACCTCCCCTACCTTTTCCAACTCCAGGCACATGTTTCTTCTTTTATCCCTGATCAGTGCTACCCTCACGATGGTCATCATCCTATTCTTCACGTGTGTAGAACACCTTGGGGTTTTCCTTAATACTACTCACCAAGGCCTTCTCATGCCCCCTTCTTTCTCTCATTCATAAGCTCCCTCCTGGCTATCTTGTAACTCTCCAGACCCCTGTTTGATCCATGCTTTCTAAACCTTGGGTAAGCTTCTTTCTTCCTCTTGACAAGATATTCTATGCATCTTGTCAACCAGGGTTCCATCAATCTACCATCCTTACCCTGCCTCAATGGGACAAACCTATCCAGAACCCAAAGCAAGTACTCCCTAAACAACCTCCACATTTCCATTGTACACTTCCCCAAGAACATCTGTTCCCAAGTTCCTGCCTAATAGCATCATAATTTCCCCTGCCCCAATTAAATACCTTCACATATTGTCTGCTCCTATCTCTCTCCAAGGCTGTGGTAAAGGTCAAGGAATTATGGTCACTGTCTCAAATGCTCTCCCACAGAGAGACCTGAAACCTGATTAGACTAGTTGCCTAGTACCAGGTCCAGAAAGGCCTCCCCACTAGTTGGTCTGTCCACATGCTGTGTCAGGAATCCTTCCTGGACACACCTAACAAACTCTGCTCCATCTATCCCCTTTACACTAAGGAGGTGCCAATCAATGTTAAGGAAATGGAAATCACCCATGACAACAACCCTGTTCTTTTTGCACCTCTCCAAAATCTGCCTCCCAATCAGCTCCTCAGGGTCTCTGCTGCTATTGGGGGGTCTGTAGAATAATCCCAATAGTGTGATCACTCCTTTCCTGTTTCTGACTTCCACGCATACTGACTCAGTAGAGGATCCCTCCAGCATGTCCTCCCTTTCTACAGCTATGACACTGACCCTGATCAGCAAAGCCACTCCCCCACCCCTTTTACCTCTGTCCCTGTCGAAACATCTAAGCCCTGGAATATCCAGCAGCCATTTCTGCCCTTGCGACAGCCAAGTCTCTGTAATGGCCACC
>JARFYF010000066.1:7109832-7120830 GCA_030265395.1 Rhina ancylostomus
GGGAGGTAGAGTGAATGAGACAAACCCTGAACTACAGATGCCCAGACTTACAGGAACCTTTTCACCCAACTAACGCAAGATTATCGACGTGACTTACTCCCCTTGTCTTCCTCCCTGGTCTCCACAAAGAGTGCTGTCCATTAAAGTGCCAACAAAGTGTCATCACTGTCTAAACCAGCTCGGGGTGGCTCAGCCCCTGAGACAGAAGACCCTCAGAGAAAACCCACATGGTCACTGGGAGATCATGTAAACTCCACACGGACAGCACCCAAGGTCAGGATTGAACCCAGGCCTCTGGCGTTCCAAGGCAGCAGCTCTACCAGCTGCGCTACTGGGCTGGTCAGCAGGATCCCCTGAATCTGTATTAACGGGTCTTCAAGATACGGGGCTGGTTTTCCTTGTGGGAGTGACCACGGAGTGGATGTAAAAATCCAGGCACCTCTTCTGTGGCCTGCTCTATTTTTCCCTCCAAGGTTAAGCTCAGGCTGAGTGTCGACCTGTGGCTGGAGAGCAGAAACTGTGGGGAAACTCTCTGCTGACAAATAAGTTGCTTGGACTGCAGGAGTCCAATCCGCACCCGAGACGGTGACGGCTGAGAATTCCTCTGCTCTGGAAAAGTTTTTGGTGAGCGCGGCTCAGCTCCCGGATGCATTGAGAAAGGGGAAAACCTCTCTTGCACTGTAGAAAAAAAACCACAATTCCCAGACACAGCCCGGAGCTACACCGTGGCAGGACTGCACCAGAGACATTGCATTAAGGACTCACCCATCAAAGTCAATAGCACACACTTACTCTGAGTGCTACTTAGTGTTAATATTTAATTCAACCAGTTTTCTCCTGCTGGGCATTACTGCCATTTGTTGTATTCCTTAACCTCGTTGTCCTATTTGGATCCCTGTTGTATTTTTTTTATCTTTCACTGCCACACAACCTTATCTCTATTAGCAGTGCCTTTCATTTCCCTCCCACTCTTTTAATTTCAAAACTTTTTACCTGTCTCTTTTAAATTTCCTTCTGCCTTGATGTTCTTGGACAGATAAGCCCCAAGATTTCTGAGTCACAGGAGTGATTGCCTGGACATTAGGGGTGGGGTGGGATGATTATACGGAAGGGGGAAGTTGAATTGAACCCACCCTGCACTGTACGGAGTTACACTTGAAAGGAGCAAGGGTCAACGATGTGGCCAGACACTGACGTCTGTCCTCCTTTTGAAGAGGAAACAACTCACAGGGCTGTGGGGAGAAAACAGAAGAGGGCACCGAATTAGATGTCTCCACACCTGGGTGGCACAGTGGCGCAGTGGGGAGAGCCGCTGTCTCACAGCTCCAGAGACGCAGATTCAATCCTGGCCTCTGGCGCTGCCTGGGTGGAGTTTGCACGTTCTCCCTGTGACCATGTGGATATCCTCTGAGGGCTCCGGTTTTTCCTCCCACATCCCAAAGACATGCAGATTGGTAGGTTAATTGGCCACACTAAATTCGTAGTGTATAGGTGTATATAGTGTATAGGTGAGTGGTAGAATCTGGGGTGGGAAGCTGATGAGAATGTGGGGAGAATAAAAATGCGATGAATATCAGATTGATGTAAATGGGTGGTTGATGGTCGGCATGGACTCGATGGGCTGAAGGACCTGTTTCTGTGCTGTATGACTGTATCACTCTACAACTGTATGACTGTATGTCTCCATGAATATGATTCTATGACTGTGCTGCATAACCTTATGACTCTCTGACTGAGAAACAGGTCAGTCAGTCACAGGGACCCAGCCTTGGACATCATGTCTTTTAATGTTCCTCTTTGTCAAGTCCTAGTTTATTATCCATTTGAGAGGACTTCCAGTTGAAGAAATTGTGCACTGTCTGAAAACTATATTCGGGGTCTGGTCTCCCAATCCCAAAAGTGAAATTGCATTGATCTTGATGCCCCAGTGTGTTACAGGCCAGGCCTTGCCCACTCTGTGCTCAGCCGCTGTCTGTTCTCCAGCTCCAACATTGCGGAGCTAACAGGGATCTTGGGGTGTAGCGGGGCAAGTGGTTAGAAAGGTTATCTCAGATGGAGAGAAAATCAGAGAAGTGGAGTAAGGGGTGTTGCAACAGGATCACAGAGGTAAAGAGATCAGTGGAGACAAAGAGAGAGGGAAACAGGGTAGAGGGAGAGGAATAGAGGGGGTAGAGAGGTTCGGGAGAAAGAGAATATTGGATCGGGAGAGAAGATTAGATGTGTGGGTGTACTGGGGGTGAGAGGATGGTAGGAGGAAAGAGGAAAGTGGGAAATTCGTCTGTTTGTTATTTTTTTAATGTGTTCAGATGGAAGTGTTTCCTTGTACGTGACTCCACTGGACACCAGGAACACACTGACTGCAGCATGCACACTACACTGGCAACGAGGATGGGATGGATAAGTGTCCAAAGTAACAAATTCGTTGAACACAGTGTGTGGCCATGTCCTCACAGTGGAAAGGTGAGTTGGTGCTTCGTGATTACTCAAAGTACCTTCGATAGGGAGATATGGAGCTTGAGCTTGGACAAACACAGTGCATGCAGATTGCCCTTTACAAGCCAGGAATGGTGCACAATGGCAGTTCAGAGCCAGCCCAACACTATGTCAGACATCTTGCCAATTATGATAAAGCACAGATGCATTTAATTCGTATACAGGCCATCCCTTGGTTATGTAAGGGCTCCACTCCTGAGCATTATCTGTAAACCAATTTTTCCGTAAGTCAGAAATGAACAATTTCAGAGGGGCAATTAACATGAATATTTATTTATTGTCTTCCCCTGTGTCGTTACAATGGTACAGAATCAGAATGTCCCACATCTAATAACTAGTTTCAGTGGCCTTAAAGTATCAATGGATGTTACATTGTTTGATAAAGCACTTTACAATTATCAGTAGAAGGAATTTGCCTTCTCAGTTTCCCAAGCAAGTCTCTTAAGTGGCCTCCCACTGTGAACTGGCAGCTGTGTTCTTAAAGACAACAATCTGTTTGATTACTGCAGGGAGGTTACATGTAAATAGCTTTTATTGCCTGAAAGTTACCTTTTGAATTAACTAGCTGCTACCCCCATTCCACAACTTTCAAAGGTATTTGAATTTCTGTAACAGCTTTCTTGTCTTGAAAAATGCTTCAAAAATATATGGGAGAATTTGAATAAAGTTAGATTTCCGTAGGTCAGGTCATTTGTGACCCAGGGAGCCTCAGTAGCTGGAGATGCCCTTCAGAGCAAACTATGTTGAAGTCGAAAGTTCAAACTGAAGGCTTGTGTTAGAAGAGCATTCTTTGGAATATGATGGGCTAAGATACAATCACCATAGCAACCCTCCTGGCATTATGCAGGATGGGTGTTTCATAGACTGAGGTGATAGATGGCAGAAACCTCTCAATCTGGTACCTTATTAGATCATAGAAAGGTACAAACCTACAGCCAGGAAGGTTGGATGGGACAATTAGTGATTACGTAGTTGTACCGTCTAGGATGCCTGCCACCTGCCCATTCCCTTTTCTCTCTTCTACCTTCTGGGAGAAGATACTGGAGCTTGAAAGCCCAGATATCCAGGCTCCTGAACAGCTTCTTCCCCACTGCTGTCAGACTCCTGAACCACTCACCTCTTTCACATCCCCTCCCTGTCACTTCTTGTACTCTTAACTCTACCCTAGCGTTTCTCTTTGCACTACTTCAGACTGCACTACAGTCTTTGAACCATTCTGCTCTTTTGTGCTTGTTGTGGTATTTATTGTTGTATTTAATATTACCATGTTAACTGTTTACTCTGTGAGCTTCATGCAAACAAGGAATTTCATTTAACAATGATCAATCAACTAACCTAGCTAATCTAAAATAGTTAATGTGGGACCAGAGGGTTGATGCAAACCATCTCTGGTCAGTCAAGGGAAAGCTGGAGGTTGGACAAGCCAAGAATGCCCCGAACTGGATCTTTCCAAGGTTCAGCTCCATATTAGTCCAGGTTTCTGCTGGATCTCGGCATGAAGCTGACTTCACTGCTGTAATTAAATACGGCTGTGTTGAGGGAAGGACGAAAGGTGTACAGCCCTTGCAGGGGAAGTCTTAGTAGTGAGGTCTGATACGGAGGAGCAGCTATAATCAGGAATTATAGGGGAGTCACCACTAATTTAGAGGCAATTAATACAAATGAGAACCAGTCTTTGAACTGTCACCAGATGGAACAAGCAGTAATTGGTCTTGAAATTACAGACGGTTGTGCAAACGAATACTGTTCCTGCAATGGGAGCAGGGTACTGACACAGTATTAGACCACTTAAGAAATTGGAAATTGACATGGTCACGAGATGTTCTCTTTTGCAATGTCCAAGCATGCAGACAATCGGCTGTGTTAATTGGCCTGCATCAAATCAGGCATTAGATATCTTCAACTAAGGTATTTTGTACCTTTGTGCAGAGGCCAAGGAAGATTGCAGTCTATTTTGCCACTTTGCACATCAAACACACTCAGTCATATTTGTTCTGTCAATCAATAGTTGTATTCAGAGAGTCAACCCTCACAAATACTATGATCCTCAGTAGCTTTTAGAATATTGATGTGAACTAATTTGTCTCAACAAAGATGTTTGATGGTCTTGATGGTTAATGAGCTCCCATGGTAAATATGTAATTCTATGGAACCATTTGTCCAAACTCAAAATATTGAAGTAAACTATGTAATTGTAGCTATTGAAATTGTATTCAATCTCCTGCTGTTTTCTTTGTACGTAAGAATATAACTCTGAGTTCAGAGAAATTCTCCCAGTGAGGTCTCCCACCTGGCGTCTGCTAGTGCGGACTAAAGACCTGATATACCTACAGCTCTCATCCTCGTGTGATCATTCAAGTTCCCAATAGGTCTGCCCTGGTGTCTTAAATCTTACATAATGCCTCCAGTTGTGGAGTTCAGGCAGTTAGGAGGCAACAGTCAGGAAAAACCAACAGTTTTTGTGAACCACGTACTTACAATGAGTGAAGGGGAACTCACTTAAATAGGAAGGGAGGTGGAATCACATCTGGGATCAGTGTTTCCAGCACTTGTTGAGAGACAGACCACTCATTGACCACAGATCTTTGTTGGTCATTTACTCATAGAGTCACAGAGAGATACAGGACGTAAGTTGCCTCCAGTGTGTGTGTGGGTGGTAGAATCTGTGGAGGAGTTGATGGGAATGCGGAGAGGAAGAAATTGGATTGGTGTAGGATTTGACTTCAACCTTCCTCTGGGAGCTTCAGTTTTCCTCCCACATCCCAACATTGTGCTGGTTGTTAAGTTAACTGGTTACTGTAAATTACCACCACTGTAGGGGGGCAGGAGAAGAGTTGATGGATATGTGTGTGTGTGTGTGTGTGAGAGAGAGAGAGAGAGAGAGAGAGAGAGAGAGAGAAACAAGGGAAATGGGTGGGGTGATGTGACAGGTAGTACTGCCCTGGATGGTGTCTTTCTATGTTTTAAGAGAACATGATTCACTTCAGAAAATGATTGCCACCTTACTGGGAAATATGGCCCAATGAAAATGGCTGTTCTCATTTCAACTGCATCCTGTGAACAAGTTTGAGAAAGTATGTGAATAGTTAACCTGTGGTCACTAGGACCCAACATCTAGGCAAGATACGGCTTTGGTGATCAACACTTCAGGATTTGAGGAGACAATGAAGCTTGTTTTAACTCCAAGAGTGGTTATGATCTAGGACTTATTTACTGCAGGGAACCCGATGTTTCGAGATGGAACTAGAAAGGTAGGAGAGAGAGAGAGTAATTTGCAGGGTTGTGAGAAGAGTGGGGAAGTGAGGCTGTTCTTATAGAGGCCAGGATACACTGAATGGGCTAAATAGTCTCCTCCTGTGATATAAAAATTTTGTGTTCTAGAATCAGCCAGGAATTAAAGATTATTTGCTCGAACATTACTACAAGAAACCCAGGGGAAAGAAACAAAAAAGGTTGTTATAATTTGTTTTTGGATCTGTAACATGTTGGATGTATCCCATTCCAAATTTGGTTCCTCTGATGTTAACAGGAAGCAAATTATGGAAAAGAAGCTCACCACTTCAAGGTCAAAGTTCAATTTCACCCACAGCCCCACTTCCTCCATAGTGCTTTGTAATTGTTCTCTTTGAACCCCTCGACTTACTAGTAGTAAAAGTATTGGAAGAGTGCTGAAAAGGTTCTTTAAACATCCGCAAGAATCAGCTATTCACTTCCCTGTTGGTGTGAGAGTGGAGGTCCCAGCTGGTGAGAGGGCAGCAGGGGTAAGGGGGGAAAATGAGGGAATGGTGGTCAGAGTTATGATTAAACCTCCTGGGATTCATCCAGGGTTGTTGGCTTCATAGACTCATAGAGACACAACATGGAAACAGGACCTTCAGCCCATTGAGTCAATACCATCCATTTACACTAATCCCATTTTATTCTCCCCACAGTCTCATCAAGACCGCTCCCCGGATTCTACCCCTCACCTACACACAAAAGGGGCAATTTACAGCAGCCAATTAACCTAGTCACTGAAAGCCTCAACCCTTTCCCCTTTTTGATTTTATGTGCAGGAGCCTAATGAGTTAAAACTCTTCACAAAGCTGAGACAGTCGTGCACAGGCCATTGACCTGGTGACTGCTCCTTGCCTGTTTGGCCTTGATCACCCCCATTCAAAGCTGTTAAGTCAGGAAAATGGGTGAGTGTACATCTGCAGAGTGTAATGAAAGAATAACATTACAGTATATTGAGGCAGGACATCTGGGAATCGACAGGAGGGATTTTCAGATTAAACATGAAGTGAAAACAGCTGCTAATATTAGAACAATGACACAATGCAGAATGCATTTACCTCCAAGACTGTGGTTCTGTGCAATGCTTACTACAAGATAGAGGGACGCTAGTCAGCCCATCAGTTTGATGCTGGTCCCCAGAGGAATAATCCTCTTTTACTTATTTCTCTGTAGCCCTCATAGATTCATAGAGTTATACAGCATGGAAACAGGCCCTTCGGCCCAACTTGTCCATGCCGACCAAGATGCCTATCAAGTTAATCCCATTTGCCAGCATTTGGCCAATATCCCCTTAAACACGATGATGTATCTGCAGTCCTTTGTTTCTCTCATATCCTTCTAAACTTTTCCATCTGGAACATGTACCTGTTCAAATGTTTCTTAAACACTATAATTGTATGTGTTTCTACCACCTGTTCCATATACCACCCACACACTGTGTAGAAAATCTTACCCCTCAGATCCCCTTAAATCTTTCCCCCAACCTTAAAACTATGCCTTCCAGTTCTAGACTCCCACACCACAGGATAAAGACTGTGATCAAGTGCCTTATCTCTGCCTCTCATGATTTTATAAGCCTCTACACTTCAATTTTATAAGCTGCCCTCTGATTTGGACAGCACAGCAGTGTAGCAGTTAGCATAACCCTATCACAGTGCCAGTGACCTGGGTTCAATTCTGCTGCTGTGTGCAAGGAGTTTGTACATTCTTCCTGTGTCTGCATGGGTTTCCTCTGGGTACTCTGGTTTCTTCCCACATTTCAAAGACATGCACGTTAGGACCTGTGGGCATGCTTTGTTGGCACCAGAAGACACTCGTGGGCTGCCCCCAGCTTGTTCTCAGTAACGCAAAAAGATGCATTTCACTGTGTGTTTCGATGTACATGTGACTAATAAAGAGATCTCGTCTTATTATTTTTCCATTTCTCTAAACTCAGGAGCAATTAATCTACCAATCACCTTTGGGATGTAGGAGAAAACCAGAGCACCTGGGAAAAACCCACAGGGAGAACGTGCAGACTCCAGACAGACAGCACCCGAGGTTAGGATTGAACCCTGGTCACTGGAGCTGTGAGGTGGCAGTTCTACCTGCAAAGAGATGAAGTGGGAAGATGATTAATGTTATGCCTCTTTTAAAGGGTTTTTAAGACTTTCCAGAGTTTGGTCATGAATCTCATCACTGTTTGCTCCATACAAGTGATTTCCCATGTCATCCCCCAACAGGGGCAGTGTTTTGAAATGGTGAAACATTTTGGGATGGTCGGAATCATGAGGTTCATAAGGATATATAGATTCAGATTCTTTCTTTCTCCATCTCTTTCTTGCTTTCATTCTCTTCGCGAGTCATAGAGTCATAGAGCAACATGGTATGGACACAGGCCCTTCAGCCCAACCAGTCCATGCTGACCACGGTGCCCAGTCAGCTAGTCCCAATTGCCTGTGTTCAACCCATTTCCCTTCAAGCCCCACCCCTCCATGTGCCCATCCAAGTGCTTCTCAAATGACTCTATTGTACTTGCCTCACCCACTTCCTCTGGCAGCTGGTTCCACATACTCACCACCCTCTGCGTGAAAAAGTTGCCCCTCAGGTCCCTTTTAAATATTTCCCCACTCACCTTAAACCTATGCCCCTAGTTTTGGACTCCCCTAAAATAAGGAAAAGACTGTTATCATCCAGTAATGTATATAGTAATACAATACTTTCAAAAGAACGGGAGAGAAGAGACTAGAATTAGATGCAAGCCTGGAGAGAAGTATGTGTT
Organism: Rhina ancylostomus; assembly: GCA_030265395.1. NCBI lineage: Eukaryota > Metazoa > Chordata > Chondrichthyes > Rhinopristiformes > Rhinidae > Rhina > Rhina ancylostomus. The sequence continues at coordinate 7,118,363 of JARFYF010000066.1, forward strand.
CATTGATCCTATACTCACAAGAAAATATTGTATCCTGGTTCTTCAACCCAGTACCTGCACAGGTACAGCTCCATAGAAAACAAAGGATTTCCACAATATCTAAGCAAGTGTGATTGTAGAAGTACCAAAACTAAACAGCAGAAGTGGTCCACTAGGACTAGAACAAGACAAATGGGAAGAAAATCAATTCCATTTAAAATCACAGCCACAGTGAAATTGAAATAAAACTTAATATGAAACTAAAATGCTCAGCTTTAGATAGCTGTGACTTATGCAGCCAAAGGTATACAACTAAGCCAAGCTATGGCATTTGTTCAAGGTTTAATATGGAACTTCTAAAAATTCAAAATACAACTTTCTCTCTTCTTTCCATTCAATATATTGGAAAGCTAGAGTGCACAGATTATAATGTTCACAGTTGTTCCTGAAATGTAAGTTAAGCAGCCTTGGTAAATGACGATTCACTCACTTAGACCAACAAAATATTTACTGAATATACTTAAGAAGGGCTAAATATTTCTAAGAAGAAGATAGAGAAATTTCCACATGAAAAAGGCATGAAGGGATATCAGGAGAGCACGGAAATATGGTATTGAGATTGATGATCAGCCATAATCGTACTGAATGACGGAGTTGGCTCAAAGGGCTAAATGGCTTATTCCTGCTACTATTTTCTATGTTTCCATGTTAAAAAGAATGTGATTTCCCCTGATGGATTGACAAACTACTTCTGTTGTATAGTTGTGGTAATATTCCTACTGCCAGAATGCACACTGTAAAATGGAATATTTCTCACATGCATATTTTTCCTGCAAACACTTTTTGATGCTTGATACAAAGGGACTCAGAGTGAATGAACATCATTAATAACTTCTTTGCCTTTTGAGAACCTACAAATAATATTTTGATTTGGTGCCTGTGGGTGATCATTTGCTTACAACACTGTAAGACATTTTCAATAATCATTGTGCAGCGATCTGACTGCCCATGCTGGCAAAATATAGCCATGGTTCATGTCATAATAAAATGCTGCTCGAATTAAAGCTACAAATTTGCATTTATCACATGCTTATCATTGTATAGTCAAATAGTTAAGAATTCATAATGCTAAAATATTCCTTCTTTCTCTTAAAATACTTTACCTTGATACTGCCAATTGTATTCCGAATACCAAATCAACCACTGAAAGATTAAATATTTGTACAGCATTAATCTGTGCAACAGAAGATAAAAACTCAACAAATCAAAGTGCTACCTGAGTTTAACATATGGAAGGACCAAGGGGAATGCAAGTATACATCTAATGTACATTTGTATTATGTTTTGTGGTAATTAATATAGATCACAGTGCAATATTTGCAGAAATACACAATTATTATCGTAATAAAAAGGTGTCGATGTTGTATGTACACCCAGGAAGTGGGAAGAAGGGGTTTCACAAAGGTTGCATTGATGAAAGCATTGTGCAATTCAGGGTCCCGCCATTTGACACTTTGAGTTCGAGTTTATTGTCATATGCACAAGGACATCCAGCTCTTTGACTGATGTCCGTCAAGTTGTTGGCAGCATGCAGTGAGATGATTTGTGATCACATTAGAGGATAAGGAAAAAACGTAAGTAGAATTAGAAAGGCACTTGAAGATGAAGGATGCAAACAGAGGGAGACTTGAGAGGATGGAAAGAGGTTTGTGCTGAACATCAGCTAGACCAACTGGGGCAAACCACCCATTCGTAATGTAATTATCTGTCAATCATCCAGGCCATGCCATCTTCTCACTGCTACCCTCGAGCAGGAGGTGGAGAAGCCTGAAATCCCACACCATCAGTATCAAGAACAGCTACTTCCCTTCAACCATTCAGTTCTTGAACAAACCAGCACAACCCTCATTGCCACCTCAGTATAGCAACACTTCTGACCACTTTGTACAACAATAGACTTTGTTTTTGTTTTGGTTCTAATTGTGTTCTTTCTTGTAAAAATAGTGTTTAATTTATATTTTTCGTGTGAATGCTGCTTAACTGATGTCATGTGCCTGTGTACTGCTGCAAGTAAGTTTCTCATTGCACCTGTGCCAACATGTACTTGCGCATATGACAATAAACTCGACTTTGACTTCGATCATTAGAATACAATGAGAGGGAGATTTGAGAAGGCTGGAAAGAGGCTTGTGCTGAACATCAGATAGAAAAACTGGGCCAAATCAGCTCAGTACTGTCCAAGTTGAAACTAACGATAAGTTCAAGGACTCATAACAATTCTTGCACTCATTCCTGAACGTTCAAATTAAGCAAGTGATAATTTAAAAAGATAAAATCATCGTCTTTGTGTGAAAAGAACTGCCAAAGCTGTAGCAGATGTTGTATTCCTGGAGGTTTTTTAAAACTTTCCCTCTGCACACCTCTCCACCATAAAAATCCTTAACATTGACTACATGAAAAAAACATCATGTGGTATGTTGGGTAGAATG
>JARFYF010000066.1:7432225-7444364 GCA_030265395.1 Rhina ancylostomus
TAGATGTCACCTTGCACTATATAGTGAAATGGTGCAACAGGTTTGTGTGCCAGGAATCTGATGTGTAGCACTGCCATGCTGAGAGTCTTGAGGGCTCTGCTCTCACTGCAGTAATAGTTACAATAGAATGGTTCACCAACTGGCTCACCACAGAGCTGTGTACAAAGACTACCTGTGATGAGCAGTGCAGCCAGTTGGCATGGAGTTACAACACCAGGCTGCATCCCACTAGAATGAGCCCAGGTACTGCTGGGGACTAGCAGAACTTGCTCTGTTGATGGATAGCCTAAATGTTACAGTTGCTCTCCTTCTGTCTTTTCCCCTTTCCATTGCACAGGCCTTCCCCTGCCCCCAGTTCATTCTTCCTATGCTGACTCCCTGTCAGTGATCACTGAGCTAGTTATCACAGAAGTTTCTGTACCAGGGAGAGCTGTACAGCTTCCACACTTCCAACAGTGGTGAAAGGTTTTTAGAGGATCTGCATGTGAAATGTCACAACAACCTAGCACCATTTTTAATTATTTTGTTTCCCTTTTTTCCTTTAGCTTTTTGGGAGATGATTTAGAATCTTGAAAGCCCAGACATCCAGACTTGACCAGCTTCTTCCCCATTGCTATCAGACTTCTGAACCTATCACCTCTTTCACATTCCCTTCCCAGTGGTGTGCTCATGTTCTCAGGCTACTAACTCCACATTTGTCAGTTATTCAACTATATTGCTTTGCACCACTATCTTTGCACTCATTTGTGCTTGTTGCTGCATTTATTATGTGTACTGCTTGCTGACCTTCATGTGAGCAAGGAATTTCACTGCACCTTGGTGCATATGACAATAAAGTAATCTGACAGTAACTTTTAGTTCCAGGCAGTGTGTCAACACAGCAGGTCTCCATCAATAGCCCTCCTTACCAGGCTGATCAAAGTGCAGTCCTGAGCACCACTGCTCCTTTCAGCCCTTGTAATCAGCCTCTGCGCTATGCAGTCCGCACTGTGCTATGTGGCAATGATGTCACCACATCATTGTCAAGGGAGCTCTTGATAAGGGGTGTGCATCAGGTTCCCGATAAGACTGAGTGGATGTTTTTAAACATACAGTAGAGCGGAGGTTTTGGACTCTTAGGATCAAGAGCACTATTACAAACTGGTTCTCTGCAGGAAGGTACAAAGTGCTAGTATATACAACTATTGATGACTATTTGGAGTCTGCTAATGAATAATATAATGATACTTTGTACATAGTGAAGATGGGTTGGCTGCATAGCATGTCACCCAGCCTCCTTTCCATTTGAACAGATGGAAAGACAATTGATCAAAATTTCAGTGCACTGCATGAGCCGCTGCTATTCATACAGAGGAGACTCCAGCTCAGCAATAGATGAAGTAGAGTTGAAGCAGGTTCATTAAAAAATAGACACTGTGCTTCATCTAGGGACTACCCTTGATACACAAGCAGTCTACACTAACCTTAATCAAAATACTCTTGTATCATAGCAGGCAGCTCTGGAGTGGGATCCCTGTAGCTCTTGGGTTAAAAGCAATATATTTTCTGACCTCTTAACAAATGGGAATACTACCTGGTCTGTAACTGTACAGTTGCAAATGCTGTCATTTATCTGCTTTATAGTGCATTCACTGTGGTCTTGCCTTTTGTTCTGAAGACTGTAGATCTGGTATTGTAGCAAACTTGACCCTCTGGTGTTCCAGATGAATTCAAAGCTGAATAAGAGGAAGTACTTTCATATTTTGGTCTCTAGTTTGGGATGAATTTGCCCTTGAGTGAGCTGCTTGCTTACTGTGTGTAGAAATTAATGTTTTGATCTGGTACTAAGCTATGGTGATAAACCACAACTTGGTACAGGAACATTCCTCTTGAGGGAAATCCTCTACTCCCCAAAGAGTCTGGATAAATCTGTCCAAACCCTTAATTCCTCTCAGTGCAAGTGTCAAGAGTCTCCAGATTGCTGAGGTTCACAGGGTTGGGCCTGATTTTCGGATCTACAATGTGGAACAGACAAGTTGCATTACAAAGACGTGTTTCATACCTTTTTCAGAAACATTAAAGCTTTGACTGTCTGCACAGGCCTTTTGAGCTGTCAAAGGCATCCAGAGGGGTTTCATTGGTAAGGGATGGTTCACCATGCAGGACGCTATTTCATCTTTTTGACCTTGCTGTTTTGACCTGATCAGGAGTGTACCTTGGTGATTACACTCCTGATCAAGTTTCAGCAGTGTAAGCTATTTCCACTTGGCATATCAGTGTTTCTTGCAGTTCTTAAAGGGGGAGTTTGGGGTTTGTTGTGAAATGCCATCATGAACTTCTGGGTAGACTTGTCAAACTTTCTGCAAGCTGTCCATGTTTGCATGCTGGCAAAAGAATGTGGCACGATTCATGGTTAATCTTGTAACCTTATGTGCTGAGATCATGATCTACTCTGACAGCTTCAGAGTTTCCCCTGCAACTGGTCCAGCATGCTAACTAATAACCAGATGCACAGATCATGAGGCCTTCTGATTGATGAGATCTCCAAAGAAAGACCCTTTGTTGCAATAATTGCATCTTGCAAATCCTAAACCACTAGTTGAAGGACAATTGGATTTTTGGGTGATTAAAGGTTATATTGCTGGCTTTCAGACTTGGCAGTAAGAGTTCCTGTTCTATAAACAATTGCCACCAGTATTGATTGGTGTCATGCTGCAGGTGTAAAACTTGGTGTCAAGTCGTGCTGTACATGCCTATTGCTGATTCTCAGTGTTCTGAGACTTGCAGTGCTCAATGGAACTGCTGCAGTTGCACATGACCACTTCCCCATCTCTGTACCCTGGTTTTGTCTACCATTTATTTGGCTCCAATGTCACTAGCTTCAAAGAGCAGAAGTATTTGTTCAGTTTGGTGCCCTGCCTGTTGCTGAATTGGTAGTCTTCAACCTGGAGCTTAGCACTTTCAAACTGGAGCATCTTCCTGACAAGATTGCCAGAAAAAAAAATTACAATTCCACTTGGTTTTTGCAACATTCTGGTTGTCTTTACACTACCCTTCAATTATTCTGTGTTTCTGTAGGGCAAACTGCAAAAGTTAGATGGCATGTGATATTTTAAGCTCTATTGCTTGCTCAGTGTTGGGCATGGGGTATATTGGTCATAACTGAATTGTAAGTGAGGAGCTTAGGTATTTGGGTGGAATTCCATAATGTGTCCCAGTATATGGTCCCTTCATGCTACAAAAAGTTAGTTAGTGCTAAGCATTCTTTGGACTTTTGAGTGATTCTGATATTTCAAGGTCTTGTTCTTCCAGAGATCCCATCTATTGAATTGTTATAGAACAGTCTATTTGGAGGGGCATCAAATTTGTACTATTTCCTGATGATAAGGCTGTCTTGTTCCCCACTGCCTTAAATTTGAGTGCTTGTCCAATTCCCTTTGCTCAACTAAAACAGAAAATATTGGAAATACTTGTCAGCATGAAGATTTAAAATTTTCAGCATTTGTACTTTTGATTTTTCACCCTCCTTTTAAAACTGCCTTGGTCCAAATGAAAAACATTTTTTTCCTTGAGTGCTTTTGAACCTAGATTGCACTGCACTGCCTTGTTGCCTGGCCAACTATACAGGAAACATTTGCACGTTAGCTTCTTGTGTGAAACTGTATAGCTCCTAATGGGTATTGCAAAATTTGCATCATCTGTTAACTTGTGTGAGATTTACCCTAATAGAATGGTCTCTCTTTTTTCAGTGAGGTAGCTTTTTGGCTTGGATTCCACCATTAACTATTCTGAATACTAACTGAATCTTTGCAGTGATGACTGGATTTGTTTCCAGTTAGCCAGACTGACAATGAAGGAAAAACATCGCTGGAGAACTTGGCAGGTCAGGCAGTGTCTGTGGAGGGAAGTGGACAGTCGAAGTCCAGAGTGTCAACCGGAAATGCTGACTGTCCACTTCCCTCCACAGATGCTGCCTGACCTGCTGATTCCCTCCAGTTTGTTTTGTGCTCTGTATTCCAGCATCTGCAGTCTCTTGTTTCCAGCTGCAGCAGTGGATGACCTTTGACTGCTATTTGCTTTTTAAAAAAAAATTGCCATGACCTGCCCTCTCCATCCCATTACTCAATCAGAATTGGCTTTGTATAACTGATTCATGAGCCTTTTCCTTGACTATTGGTATAATTGTCCATTAGCAGTGTTCAATTAGCCCTTAAGATGGGACAATCTGCTATTGAATGAACAGTCAAACAATAATTAGCTGGCTGTAGGAACAAGCTTTTGTAGCATCTAAAGTAACCAAGCTCTGACTAGATCCAAATTATTGCTCTTGTTCAAGCATAAGACTTGCATCACCAAGTTACAAATGACTAATTTAATGGAATTCTTATTGCTCCTTGTATGTTTTGATGCTTGACTCCCTTTTAATGTGCTTTCAAACATGTGCATCAAGCTGTTGTCCTTGTCTTTTGATGTATGCTGGCAGACTTTGCCGCTTCAGAATTGAAATTGAAACTTCAATTACTTATGTATTCATCCTTTTGACTGACTGTATTTAAATTTAGTTGGATGGAAAAGCTACTCAGTTAAGACTGGACTGTCAAAGCAGTCACAACAAGTTACTGCTTCTGATTATTTTTCTCATTCCAATGAACAGATGGGCAAGCAATTTAGAATTGCTTCGCAATCCAAAAACAGGCTTCCAATGTGCATTGATAAGCCTTTCATCTAGACTGGTCTGTTTAGATATGACTGCCTTGCATTGGGTTTTTGGAGTTAAGATTGAAATAAGTAATTATGTACAAACACAAGTTTATTTTCATGCACACTCTGGAAATGACCAACATTTAAGAATCTTCAACTTGAGATGCAGGGTCAAACTCCCCTGGAGATGGTATGAATGGGTTGGTGAGATTCCTCTCACAGCTTGCCTGTAGGTAAAGGTGGCTCAAGCACAACCCAACACTACTCTGGTCTTAAAACCACCCACTATCCTCTCGCAGCAAGATCTGTGCATTTTGTGGTCTACCTTTCTGCAGCAAAGGACTGCCAGCAGACTTATTAATCTCTTTTTTTTGTCCATGCTGAGACAGTAATACTCTTCAAATGACAGGATTACTGGGTTTGGCTGGCTTTGGGGAATTTTCATAACAGCATTTCTGGCAGAGAAGTGGCCCAAGTCCTTTCTGGTCAGAGAGCAACTTGCCAGATATGTTCCCTTGCCTTTTTTTAGGTTACAGCTCTTCAAGTGTTTATCTTTAAATCTGAAATCTCCTAATAGTCCTTGCTGTTCACCCTGTTAGACCTTTTTATTGTTGGTTACCTGAATCTCCCACTTTCCAAGATAACAATGCTGGTCTAGCCAATCTTGACTATATAATTCAACCCTTAGTACTGCCCCTTGTGCCATTGCATTGCTGCATGTGACTAGTACTGTAGAGTATCATAGCTGTGGCTTGTTCTAGCACAACCATCTCATCAATTTTTTAATAGTGTCTTATTTTGACTTTGGTCTATCTACCTTGGCTGGAGGGATTTATGAATGTACACTCTACTGTACATTCCTCTACTCCATGTTCATGTAAGTTCCTCTACTGTCCTTTTTACCTGTTATCATCCCCTTTTTATCTTTTGTGCACTACAACTGGAGCATGTTAAATCTTAAAACTGTCTGTTAGGGTAAATGTGTCTTCTGTCTAACTGGATGTTATCTTTGATCTAAAATGTCATTCCATTATTCTGTAAATCTATTTGATCAGTTTTTGAAACTGGATCTGTTTGCATTGATGGCTATATTTTGCTAATGATTCTGCTATTTTCCTTTTAATAGGTCCGCACACTTTTTGTCAGTGGTCTTCCTATGGATATTAAACCACGAGAGTTGTACCTTCTTTTTCGACCTTTTAAGGTAAGGTTAGTGTAACTGCATGTATCCATACTGCTTCCTAGCTTGGTTTGTTGGGTGTCCTCCCTTCCAAGGTTATTTGACCAAACCAGCTCTAGTAGCTTATAAATTTCAAACTATACAACACCTATCTGACAGTTATGCAATCTGATGAATATTTTTAGTGTTCCAAAACTTCATGTTCCAACTGCCTCACTGAATTTATTCAAAGAATTGGTGTTGAAGAGGTTGCAGTGTTGTGCCACACTGACTTATTTGCCTTGAAGCAAATTCTCAGCACCCTAATGAGCTGTTGAATCCATTGTTTAGGAGAAGACCTTTTTTCAGCCCACTAGAGCCACTGTTTAATCAAACACCCACTAATCTTTTTATTTTTCTCCCCACTCCCAGATTCTACTGCTCACCTACACATGAGGGGCTATTCACAATGGCCAGTAATCCCAGCAACATGTCTCTGGGATGTGGGAGCAAACCAGAGCACCTGGGGAAGCCCACACAGTCACAGGGAGCATGTGCAAACTCCACCCAGACAGCACCAGAGGTCAGGATTGAACCTAGGTTGCTGGAGCTGAGAGGAATTTGCTCTAGATGAAAATCCTTAACTTCTGTTGCTCCTTTTTCTTGCAATCAATGATCCCATTGCTCCTTAAGGTTGTATGAAGAACATGGAGCTTTACTGCTACACTACATAACTGATACCCAATTAGTGGTGTAACTATAATTGGAGCATACTATGAAAGTAAAGGTGTAAATTACTGTGTAACTATCACTACTACAAACTTTTGCCTGTTTCAGGGGAATCTAACGAGGGAATGGTTTCTTCACTAGCAAAATTAGAACAGCCTGTATAAACATGTTTGGCTTTAATTACAAGGGGAACAGAGGTGGTCTCTCTCACTGCCCGTCATGCTTGTTTTCCCCTTCCTCCATGGGGATGCTTGGCTTCTGAAGACTGCTAGTTAGCATGAAGAGGCCTTTGTACAAAGCGTGTCATTCCCTGGGCTAATGTCTAAGACTTCAACATTTGGAGGACTGGTATGCAAGTGTGTTTAATAAACTGAGAATTTAATTGGTAGATTAATCCAGCAGTGCTGACTGAGTCCTTCTGGTAGTCATAACAACAGCTGTCAATCTTGCCACGGCAGTTTGGCTTGTTTTAGAGTACTTTAATCATACAATCCAATAAACTTCAAGATTTAACCTTGCTGAGCAGCTTTTAAAATCCCATTCCTTCCGATTCAAGAACAGAAGTGATTTAAAATGGTCATTATTGCAATGACTGTGCCCCGCTTGATTATCGCAAAAGGCAGCGTGTCATCCTTGGATTACTCTGCTACATTCTTGAAGCTTTGTATTTGTGCAACTTGGTTTAACCACTTTGAGCTTTGCTCCTTGAGCAACAGTGGCAACTTTGTGGCTACAGTGCAAACCCAAGCTGCAGATCAAGAGGAAGTAGATTTGAGTACTTTCAAATGAGTCTTTAATCCAAATAGTGAAGCCTGTCATGTCAAACATCCACTTAGCAATTCTGCCAAATGGTGCATCATTGGAGAAACTAAGCAGCCTTTCAAAGCTTTGGTACATCAGAGTGCTTTTAGATCACTAATTAGGGCTGTGAACAAGCATTTTTAAATGGGGTGGGGGGGGGTGGCATGTGACTAGTATTATTTGAATTGAGTTGTACATTTGGACCCTTGCTCTAAGGTGGTCTGGGGTTCTTTTGCACCCACCAATGAGCCCCTGAAGCTAAAGTTCTACTCCCTAAAGGGGTATTCACCTACATCTTGCAGGATCCTAGAGTGGCTACAACACAGTAGGAAGCCACTTGTCCATGCCAGCTCTCTACCAGAGAAACTAGTTGTACTCGGCAGTTTGGTCTGTAACCCTTATTGTCAGCACTAGGAAAGATGCAAGTAAGTTTTCAGTGGGAGAGAAAGTGCTGGGAGGGATATTAATGGCAGTCCCACCACTAACAACTCACTACACAGGCCTGTTAGCTAAATGTGCCAATAATTATCAAGTCATCTGACTTGTCCTATCAGAGGCACTGTCTTTCCCTCCCTAATGAAAACCCACTTGAGTCTCTTCCCAGTACTGACAATCACAGACCCGAAACACTGTTCCTCAGGGACAAGACTACCGATGCTGGAATCTGGAGCAACAAACAATCTGCTGGAGGAATTCCACAGGTCAAACAGCATCTGTGGGGTTGAAGGAACAACTGTTTCTCTTTCTGCAGATGCTGCCAGACACTTGAGTTTTTTCTATCATTTCTGTTTTTGTTTTGGATATCCAGCATCTGCAGTCTTTTTCTTATTTTCACCCACCAGCCCTTGTCTCTGGAGTGGAACTTGCAGGTACATTTTTCTGCTACTTGCCAGTCACAATGGTTCACATTGTCTCTTCGAAGCCCCTTTGCCCCACAACCTTTTAAGAATGGAGACCTGCCACTTATAAAAGGCTGACTACAATGCTGCCCTTTGAACGTTGCATTAAGATGGGATACCTAATCCCTCTAAGCTTTTGCAATGAACCATTATGACCAACCTGCAGCTTAAGGAGGCCTTGACATTGGAGTTGGCCTGATTCTCTGTGTCTATGCACTACCTTGTGACCAAACAGTTTAAGAAACAAAATTAGCCAGTTGTGTAATTTGGCTGCACAATGTACACCAGTGTTATCACTTGAATTTGTGTTAACAATTTAGGTTCTAGGGTAGCTTAATTTTCAATATCCTTGCCCCCAGTATTCCTCTACCAGGTTGTAAGTTTTGAAGTTTACTGCTAATATTAACTACCAATCAGTGAGTTGAATTGTTGTAACTACCTTCATTGTTATAACTGTGCACTTTAAGAAACAATAACTCTTGTGTATATTTTCTCTTCAGGGGTATGAAGGGTCACTGATCAAACTCACTTCAAAACAGGTAAGCACTTTTTCTACTGGTGTCCCAGGTAACTAAAATCCTTTATTGCTTCAGAATTTTCTGCTTTTCTTTTTAAAAAGGAATCCCTGATGTGACGTTATCTGAGCTGCCCCTGAGTACTGGGATTTGCAGGGCTGACTTAGTAAATCCACAACTAGCCTTTACTAACTTCATGAATACTTTTTGTAGCCTGAGGCAATGTGTTAGTTTCTAAAACTTTTAGGTATGTTTTTTCCCCCACGTGGCAGAAATAGAAAGTGAGAGAGGGAATTGACCTAATCAAAACATAGTTCAAAATCCAGCACAAAAACTATTGCATAGTATCCAGTTTTAAATTTCCCAAACTGTGGATAATATCCAATATTGCATCCTTGGATGGTAAGATTAAATCTAGCAGTTTGTACAAGAGTTAAACTAAAGCAGAATAACACGTGCTTTAGGAAATTTGTTTAACTTTTTTCAGGAATCTCAATGTTCCCAAATGGTGCCAATGATTTGTATGTGATTTTGTCTGTATTGAAGTTTGTTTGGTCTGAAAATTGATTTTAAACCCATTGAACAAGTAACCAATCCCATTCTCAATACCATGATTATTTAAAGGCCAATACTTCAACTGCATTCTTTGTCCTGAACTCTGACCACTAACCTGTAATGTAACTCCACATGTTTTTAAACTGCTTTGCTTGTGGATTTCATGGACTGGTTTAGGGTCACTCTTGGCTCTCTGGTCTTGGGATTGTTTCATGTTACTGGTTTCTATTACACCTGTTTGCTCATGGTTTCATTGGGAGGTCTCTCTAACTCTGCTTGGAGACTTCAGGACAAAAGGTTAATGTTCCCACCCCCAGGTGTTCAAGGATGCACATGGTTTATGAATATCTCCTTGGCAACATCTCAGCTCTGCTGCATGGCATCCTCAGAACATGCCCTCCCTTCAGCACTCTTCAGTTTCCTCTGATCCTTGACACATTCTCATTGTTCCCCTGCATCTGGAAGTTGTGTGTCCCTTTTTAAAAGCTGGTTGCAAAGATTACACCTGTAAAACCTAGCACCATAAAATTCTTGCCCACTGTGGCTGTCACAGGTAGCATTGGGATGACTCACAATGCTGTCCTGACACAAGTTGTGGAGCAATATCTGGGTCTTATCAGCAGAAAAGGTGTTCCTTACAAGTAGGACAGGTTTTAAGGGGCAGTTCCTGAGGATTGTGGAAAATTTTAGAAAGTTGTTAGGAGTAATTGCAAGTTTGAAATAGTATTAGGCAGAGCAATACTGGACTATGGGAGGTGGCTGCTGGTCAAAAAAAGTTCAGTTTGTAATGTGCACAGGTGCAATGAAACACTTGCAGAGTCAGACACATAGCATCAGATAAGCAGCATTCACAAGAAAAATGTAAATTTTACAGCTTTTTACAAAGAACACATTAGAACAAAAGTCCACTGTTGTGCACAGTGGTCATAGTGTTGCTATACTGAGATAGTGATTAGGGTTGTGCAGGTCAGTTGAAGGGAAGTAGCTGTTCTTGAACCTGGTGGTGTAGGACTTCAGTTTTCTGTAGCTCTTGCTTGATGTCATTTTAAAAGGTGGAGGTTGGCCAACTTTGGGAAAAATTTGCACTACTTTCACGTGAATATTTTGACCTATCTACCAAAGCTTGTTTCTGATTTTGTCTTGGAGGTTGAAGATGACAATGTTTTTGTGAGTTACTGGTAGATAAGGATTGTAAATCAGCTTCAAGTTAAGCTGCACATTCCCAGTAGTCAAATCTAAATTGTACTAAACAATGAACAGTAGATGCCTAGAAATTCCTTTTGGCTCTGATTCTCTGTACTCCTAGGCAACGCATGCTGTTATTGTGTAGTTGTAGCCTGTGGTACTCTGAAATCATTTTGATTTGATGAATCTTTCCAGCCACAATTCATGTTGACACCTGTATAACACATCTAGTGTATTGTCTGGGAGTAATTCCTAGACATATATCTGCTATTACAATAGAATATTTTTGATCTCCATTTAAAGGTTATCAAAAGTTCATGTGGCATTTGTGAAGAATATGTAGTTCTTGGCAAATGTGATATGTGTTTAGATTGCACCATCTAACTTGGACAATTCACCTCAACCTGCACCAAAGTGTAACCTTTGACTTTGGTTTCTGCCATTCATTTACAGCCCTGGCAAATACTACACCCATCTGGTAGAGTTTCACAGTTCTAAATCTGGAAATAATTTTTCAGGAGTTTGTATTCTTTAAGTTGATCATATGTCATTTGGTGCAGCAGTACTGGCTGAACAAATCACTTGTAATTGGGTCCATGTGTTGAATTGCACTGGCTTTATTGGTGCTTGCTGTCAACCAACCCAGTCAAATGGTGCATCTTGGGTACCAGTAGCATCTGGTTCAGTTACTGGTTTAAACATCCTACTACTGTTTGCACTGTCACAAACAACTGTATCCTCCTGAATTTGCTGACTGTATCTGGTATTCCAATCTTTGAGAATGCTCTCAAAATTTACTCTTCCATTTTGATGGTAGGCCTTTTTTAAAGTGGTATGTCTTCAGGATGTTTGCAGCCAGTAAAGTATTTGAGTTTACTCTTTCAATTCATCTGGATGATCAAGGGATAAATACCAGCCAAGGCTCCAGTAATGCCTCCTCCCCAAAGTTCCAGCAGCTGAGTGTGAATGGGAGATTAGTGGTGCCACATGTAGCTGAACCAGATCTTGGATGCAACTTCGTCGTCGTACTTGTGTTTAAATTCTCTGGAATGGGCCTTCTGACCATTGATTGCAATAAAGTTGCAGAAATGTCTTTTTACAAAGGGTTGAAAATTGCAGCTTGTCCTTTGCACCTATTAGCAAGTCACTTGTCCTATTTGAATGCAAAATCTTTGTATCTTTGCACCCTGGTTTCATTTAACATTGTTTCAGTGGATCGGAGTACACTTAATGCCACTTTTCTGAAGGAGACTGAAATCTTTTTCTGAACTTTGCCCTGACACTCTGTTCGAGGTTACCAAACCTTTTTCAGCTTTGTAGAAATAGAAAGGGTGCTGGGGAATATACACCCATTATTAAAGTAAGGCAACTGCTTCAGAGTACTGGAATTTGAGGTTTATTTGATGCTGAAGTTAAAGTACCATGATAATGCTGTACACCACAACCTTTGCATGGAGTGTCAACTTGGTGGGTGCACAAACAGCAATCAACTAAACTTTTTCCTGAGGTACCCTGCTTTCTAACAATTCCCAAGCATTTGACGTCTGTTTCATGCAGAGTAAGATCTGACTGCTCATTCCATCCAAGCAAGTGGCATGAATTAACACTTTACATTT
>JARFYF010000066.1:7444376-7455840 GCA_030265395.1 Rhina ancylostomus
CATTTTTTCTTGGCATCCAGGTTAAAATTGACATGACCCATTGAAGCAGTGGGTGAACCTCTTGCTCAATGTCTCTCATTTACCATCTGTGCAGGGATTCTTTGAGTTGCATCGAGCTCTCTGCAATAAACTGCATTGAGTAACAACTTCTGAAACACATTTGCTTTTAGTGAGTTTAGAACAGGCCACTTTATACACTGCACTTGGAGCTTATTAGTCCAGCTTGCATGGTCCAGCTGCTAGAACTTACCCAGCTAACGCTTACCAGAGTTACCAATATGCCTCAGTTCTGTATGTGATCAGGACTGTGCATTCTCACATTTCACACCTAGTTCTCAGGATGTATTTCCCAGGTACATTGTAAAGCATATTACTATGCCATGAACCCCCACCTTCCAAGTGGCACAGTAATACCCTAAAAGTACCTGGGAATAGATCCTGCTTGTTGCTGTGCCAGGTGTGAACTCACTAACACAACAATAGCTCAGTGTGGCAAGCCCACCTGGGGATGGATGGGTTGGGGGTGAGAGGTGTGGCTGCTCATTGCTGAGGTGTGGGACCCAGGCTGGTGTGAGGCCGTGACAGGGGGCTGCTGATGGCTGCTCTGTGATGGGTTCCCTGAATCCTATAGAAGCTTGCATCACCCCAGTAGAAGTTGCTGTCTCCGCCTCTGTTTTGGCTGCCCAGCACAAGGATTTCTAATGTAACAAGCTCAATGTATCTCTATAAGGAAACTATAATAAAAGAGCAATGGCTATGTTATGATATTGGGAAATGTTACTTGGTGTTTAAGGTAGGCAGTGACCAGCACTGGAGTGCAAAGGTGAATTGCAATAGACAAGGTGGGGGGGGGGGGGGAAGGAATCATTGGGAAATGTTACAAAATTAGGGATGGTATTTGATTCAAGGAGAAATATAATGCTGGGGATAGGGAGCAGCTCAATTTGGCAGAGGAGGATGAAGGGGGAAATAAAGGGTCTCCCTGCAAAAAACATAAACTGACAGTAAAAGCATTCTGTGGAGAGATGGTGAAAATTTTGGTCTCTTGCAGTCAAAAATGGGAGAATTTAATGTGGTACAAAGAAATTGTGGATCGGTTGAATACATTGGGTCTGTCCTTGAGGAAACTCCCCAGTATGGTAGCCAATAGAAGGCAGGAACTGGTATTAGTAGGAAAATTGTACTAGGGAATTGATGGGATTAAATCCTAGAATATTTCAGAGGTCCCAGAAATTGATGCATTGGTCACTTTCCAAAATTCTGTAGAATCTGGAGCAATTCCAAGAGACTAGAGTGTAGCGAATGTAAATCCACTACTTGTAGAAAATGGGGTATTAGACCAATTCACCTGACATCAGTAGTGGGAGTGAAAATGCTAGACTTTATTATGAAGTAATGGAGCACTTAATGTTGACTTTGTCCAGTCCTGTCACCATGTATTTAATGGGGAATCATGCCTGACAAATGCACTAGAAGTTTAAGGAACTGAGACTGAGAGCACCAGAGGATATGGTGTACTTGGAATGTCAGAAGGCCTTAAGGTCCTATGAGATTGGCATGCAAAATTAAGTGCATGGAATTGGGAGCAGCATATTGACATGGCAATCTGGTTGAAGGACAGGAAACGGGAGTAATTTGAGTGGCAGGCAATGACTAGTGGGATATTGCAGAGCTGTGCTACAGCCTAACTATTGAATGTATTGATATTTAGATGAGGGAATTAAAAATAATCTATCCATGTTTGCAACTAATAAAGCTGGGTGGGAGTGGGAGAAGTAGAGGATGCAGAGAAGCTCCAGTGCGAGGTGGGCAATTGCATTGCCGATATGGTATAATGTGGATAAATGTGAAGTTAGATCATTACCCGATTGGCTACAGATAACATCTCCCCCTTTCCCAATGAGACCTGGGTGCCCTCATTCACCAGTCCAAGTAAGTTTGGAGATGCAGCAGGTGGTTGAGGACATGTGGTATGCTGACCCTGTGGAGATTTTGGTGCAAGACCATGGATGTCTTGGTGAGATCATGCCTTGAATATTGTGCACAGATTTGGTCTCCTTATCTGAGGAGGGATGCTCTTGCCATAGAGAGTGCAGCAAAGGATTGCCAGATTGATTTCTGGAATGGTAGGTCCAATAAAGAGGGATTGGCTTTGTATTTGTGAGTTGAAGAACAAAAGGGAATGTCAAATGTACAAAACTCTTAGCAGATCGGGACAGTAGATGCAGGAATGATGTTCCTCATGTCTGGGGGAGTCCAGGACTTCAGTCCTACATGATTTGTCCCTTGTCCTTGGACTAATGATGAAGGGCAAGCCACATAGGACACAGATTTCTTCACTCAGGGTTGTGGATTTCCTTGCTACTGAAAGCAGTTAAAGCCAAATCGTGTGTTTGAGTTGATTTTCTTTACATACAATCTTCCAAGGGATATTGGAGGGAAGTGGGTACTCCTTTTCGATGATCAGCTGTGATTAAATGGCAAAGCCAACTTGAAGGGTTTGAATTGTCCACTCCAATCTGAGGGGCACATACCTATGAGTATATGGACTGGAGCAAGACCATGACAAGTTGGCATCCTGCAGGGTAGTGCCAGGCAAGGTGCACTATCCTGCAGGGTAGTGCCAACCACTGTATACTTTGAAAAATCAATGCTGTTGTACAATATTGATATCAAAACAGAATTGACCTTTGACTCTTAAAGTTCATCCTGTTTTTTTCTCCTAAATGTATTGTTCTTGCTCTAAACCTATTCCCTCTAGTTTTGGACACCTCTGCTGTGGGGGAAAATTTTCCTTGTCCATGTTGGTCACAATCTTGTTAACCTGTCGGATCCCTTCTCTGTTCCAAGGGAAAACAAACCCAGCCCATCCAGTCTCCCTCCACAACTGATGTAGCATCCCCTCTAGTGCAATCATGTACTTCCTACATTGTGATGACCAGAATTGTACACAGTCCTCCAGCTGTGAGCTGACCAATGTTCTACCAATAACTGCCAGCTGGTGTTCCACATCCAGCTAGTGAAGGGAGGTATTCCATATGCTTTCATTACCTTGGCTTTGCTGTCACTTTCGAGTATCCTTGGCCTTGTACACCAGGATCTTCCTTCCTCTTCCTCCCACTCCCTAGAGCCCTACAATTCATTGTGTATGTCCAACCCTTGGTCTTCCCCAAAGTGTATGACCTTGCACTTACTAGGATTAAGTTCCTTGTGCTATTGCTGTGCTGATCTTGTTGATCAATATAATCCTGTAGCCTGACCATCCTCACTGTTGACACCAATTTTTTTTTGCATCCTTTTGCAAACTTGCTTACTATCTATCTGCTTCCTATTCACAAGCTAATTTTGGATCCAATTTGCCTTGTATCCCAAGGGTGTAATCTGTTGGCCTTGTGGGACCTTGTCAAAAGTAAAGTCTTAAGTTCAAAGTTTGCATCCTTCAGTGTATGCAGTAAACTTCAGTTCCCTGAAAAGTACAAAATTGCTCTTCCCCTGTAGCTGGGTAACAGTCTCATGTTATTCATGGACCACTCAATACAACAGAAGTAAGATTTATGCACCCTGTTGTATGGTTTCTGGTATTGCATGTATCCATATTCCTACTGAATCTACTGTCCTATTTGTTCTTTGCAGTACTGCTTTGTTCAAAGCTTTGGGTCTGTTAATGCTATTAGCACCTAAATGACCTTGCAAACTGTCTGCTCATCTGAGGAATATCCAATGTACCATTTCTTTGATCAATATCTAATCTTTTACTGTACACACCAATATCACATGCTGTTTTCCTTTTCAATGGACAGCTTCACTTTCCTGATTTGCCTTTAGCTTTGCACAGACCTTCCTGAATAAATTCACACACCTGGTCACCAACAGAGTAAGTGCACATGTAATTGAGCAGTTTCTTTCAATGGAATTTTGTTGGGCCATGCCTAATCTTCACACTGCATGTTGTAGGGAACATGTTTAGATATCCAACGCTGGAAGCAATTGAAAAAAATTTGCATGGAAGCAGACATCAATTCCAAATTGTTCTCATTAGTGAGTGCAAACAGTTCAGATGTGCTTAATTTTTGACAAGTCCTAATCCACTGAGAAATTGTGCTCTAGGTAGAATTGCCCTCCTATTTGGAGTTTCACTGAAGATTTGTTTTCAGATTCTTCTGGTGAATTTGGCAGAAAAACCTTTAAACCTAATGCATGATGGGTGCAAAACCAAACTTTTTTTGAGGTTTGTGATCTAAAGCACACTGCTGATTCATTGTCCTTCTGAGCTCTGGATTCTAGCTCCATCTCCAGCCTTGTTTAATTGCTTCTCCTTGGATCCAAGATTGGTCTGACTAGTATTGTTGGCCTATAAAGCCAAACTTGTTGCAGATGCCTTCATTCCAATGATGTATTGTTGGATGACGCTTGACTCCACCACTGACTATTTGCTGGTGGAAGCCAACCCTGTGTTTCACTACAAACAGACTTCACCTGAATCCCTTTGGGCAGGTGTGACACTAGTCTGGGAGATCTTGAGTAAATTAATTTACTTTGATCTGTTGCAAATTAAAAATACTTCCTCTCAAGAAATGTGTGGTCAACACCACATGAACAGGCAAGAAGGGAAATTAAATGACCAGTCTTTTGCTTTCAACTGGTGGATGCTGCAATCTTTAAAATCCCAAGCTCTAGCTGAACCTGATTCCTTTTTGAGCACTTTTTTTTTATGTTGACCGTAACTCCATTCCGCTGTGAGATGTGGTTTCTGTGATGGGGGAAGCAGATTCAAGTCACTTTCTGCCAACTGGATGAAAATTCAACCCAGACTAAGTCAACACCTCTCTTCCTCCGAAGGCTTTTGCAGGAGCTCTTGCTCCCACTTGGCATGGCAAGCACAATAGTGAAACCCAACTCTTTCTTGGTATGTGAATAGTGTTGCAGGATATGGTTTCCTTGAGGTTTAAAGGTATTGATAGTGGAGAATTTCCTGTTCATTCATTGTGCTGGATCTACAGTGACTTCAACCTGCCAGAGCATGGTTTGCATTGTTTTCTCAATTACCTGCCCTTTAGTTAGATTGACAGCCTCTTTGTAAAAATCAGGAGCTCTTTGAAGGTATGGGAGGAGTGAATTGCACCTTCTCTGGTACAATAGCAACTAGATTACCCAGTGACAGCAAAGGAACAACCATATAGATTAGGATTAGTTTATTGGCATGTACACCAGGGTGCAATGAAATTCCTTGCATGTGAAGCTAATTTCATCACATTGCTTTTGACTGGCAGTCATCAGTGATGGGAATCTCTCAGCTGTCCTGTCCCTTTTACTGCTCAGGCTGGTCTGAGTAGTAAATCAGTTGATACCCCTCTAGGTAAGAGGGTTGATGGTGCTTTGAGTGTACACAATAACAAATTCAGTGTGCTAAAGTCCCAGTAGCAAACAATCTAACCACTGAATTTTGAGGAATGCTATTTTTGGTGTGAAATGTTTTCAAAAATTGCATTCGGAATACCACAAAACTGCAGGAATCTGATAGCCAAGTTTCCATCTTTAACTACAGCAGAGACCAACTGGCCCATTCAGTCTGTGCCAACTACACAGTTCAATTAGTCCCACGGCCCAATCCTCCTACAATTTTCTGATGTTTATCAATTCTGCTACTATGAATCTGTATCCTGTTCAATTAGTGCACAGTCCTAACTAGTAAAGCTGTGCTGTTCAGTGTAGCATTGGCAAATGCTGACAATTTTGCCATTGGAATCATAAAATCCAGGCTGTTTGAAATTGGTCCTGATGCACTCACCTGCATACGGTCCAGCCAGAGCCATGGTCACTGCCTTTTGGGGTGGATCAGCTGTGCAGGGGAGCAGGAATCCAAGGCAGGAGTGGTAGGAGACTCAAGTGGTGCATAGATTGTACTTCTATAGTTGCAGATGTGAATCCAGGCTGGTGGAGTGTCCTTGGTGCCAGGATTAGGAATGATTTGTAGGCACTTTGAAAGGTGAAGGGGCAAACAGCCAGACATTGTGGTTCATAGTACTAATACATGGAATGAGTTATTAAAGAGAACATCCTAAGGTTGTGATCTCTAGATTATTTGTGCCGTGTGCTAGTGAGGGTAGGTTGTGTGGCTGAATGGATGGTGTAGGAGGGAGGGCTTTATTTCTGGAGCACTGGGACCATTTCTGGGATACAAGCAGGATGGGTTACACCTGAACCAGAAGTCCAGCATCCTTGCAAGGAAGTTGCCCAGTATAGTTGGGAGAATTTAAAATTTGGCAGGGGAAACAAGATGTATCTTTATTAGTCACATGTACATCAGAACACAGTGAAGTGCATCTTTTGCATAGTGTTCTTGGAGAAGCCTGCCAGTGTCACCACTCTTCTGGTGCCAATGTAGCATGCCCACAACTTCCTAACCTGTATGTCTTTTGGAATGTGGGAGGAAACAGGAGCACCTGGAGGAAACCCACACAAACACTGGGAGGACGTACAAATTCCTTGCAGACAGTGGCCAGAATTGAACCCAAGTTGCTGGCATTGTAATAGTGTTGCACTAACTGCTATAGTTTCCTTGTTTATTTGTAGCTCCTCTCCAACAGAACATTTTAAATCTGTTCAGTAGATATACCAGACTTGTGCATGATGGGGCACATGGAAGGAATGCAAGGCTAACTGCAAATGGTAAGGCAGATGAACTTGCAGCATTGGGATGTGATATTGTTATCAGATGTGATTGAAAGGGTAAGACTGGCAACTCTACACACTGGTGTATAGAATCAGATTTCATTGGGGACACTGCAACATCAAGGGCTTCATCACTGTGGTAATGTGGGAGGATGTCAAAGTCTCTTCAAGTGAGGCCATGTGGCTAGAGATTTGGAACAATGTGATCACCTTTGTGGGTATATTATAGGCCTCGGGCAGGAAATGAGAGAGCAGACAGGAGTAATAAGCTGATAATAGCTGGGGACTTTAACTTCCCCAATATTAATTTGGATTGCTTTCGTGTGAAAGGCTTAGAGTGGAATTTCTAAAGTGCATGCAGGAGAGCTTTTTGAGCCAATATATTCCACTGGACCTGTTAGGGAACATAGCCAGGCAAGTGGTTGAAGTGTCAGCATTTTGGTGATGTTAACCATCACTCAGTAAATTTTAAGGTGTTTACTGGAACGTGCAAAGTTCGTCTGAAAATTAAGGTCCTGAATTTGGGGAAAGCTGATTTCAATATCATAAGACAGACAAAAGTAGACTGGGAGCAGCTGTTTGTAGCCATGTCTACATCCCAGTGGCATTCATTCAGAAGTAAAATTAAGAGTTTAATGTTGGTGTTCTTCTAAGGGTAGATGGTAAGGACAGCAAATACAAGGAATCCTGGATGTCATGGGATATTGGGGCCAGATAAAGGAAAAGGGGTTCATGATGGGTATAGAGAACTGAAAACAGAAGGGAATTGTTTAGGGAAGGTGAAGTGGGGTCGTGAAAAATCTCTAGCATTGAGGAAAATTCCTCAAATTTTAAATGAAGAGGGTAACTGGGGGGGGAAGATGGGGCCTATTAGGACAATTTGTGGAGTTAAACTAAAGGATGTGGTGAGGTCTTAAATGAACACTACTTCCCCTTAATACAGATGAGGGCATTGTAGTTGATGTATTTGGAAGGGGTTGGGGGAAAAAGAAAGTGAAATTTTGCTGCACTTTGCCATTGAAAAGGAAGTATTTGATGTCTTGGTGGGTTTGAGTCTCATTCCAAGCTGCTGGGGCCTTGACAGAAAGGATTTTTAAATCTTTCTGACTTCAAGTAAGATGCCAGAAGGTTAGAGAGCAAATGTGGTACCCTTGTTCAAGAGCAGCAGCAGGGATAAACCAGGTTAAATCACTGGCCTGCGAGTCCAAGGTCTGTGCTAAAGCTATTGGGACAGGATTAATCTGCCCTTGGAAGGGCAGGGATTAACCAAAGATCATTGGTATAGTTTTAGGAGATCCTAACTGACCAACTTCTTTTGGGAAGAGGTAACACTTGTTGAGGAAAATGCATTTGATATCATTTGCATGGACTTTAGTCTTACTAGGTCCCACAAGGGAACAATTCAAAATTTGGAGCCCATGGGCTCCAGAGAAAATGCATCAAGTATGAGATGGAAGGTGACTGGTGGAGGGTTGTTCTGTCATTGAAAGCCTGTGACCAGTGGTGTACCATGGATCTATGCTGGAACACTCACTATTGCATGCATACACCTCACACATTAACAATTTGAATGTGAGATTAGCAAGTTCAGATGATGTGAATTGTGGTGTTGATGGTGAGGATCACTGTTGGCTAAAGGATGATGTGGAGTTGGTTTGGGCAGAGCCATGATGGATGGAATTAATCCTAATATGTACAAGATGATCCTGTACTGGTAGGACATCAATGATAGGGCCCCAGGGAGTATGGAGGAACTGATTTTTGGTGTACAAGTCAAATGATCTTTAAAGTGGTGGCACTGGTAGATGTGTTGGTAAGGCAGGCATATGAGATACTTCCATTAGTCAGGACACAATATAAACATGGAAGTTTTTGTACATTTGATTAAGCCATGGCTGGAGTACTCTGTACAGTTCTGGTCACTGCACTGTAGGTATATTGTATGTGATTATTTTCTTGCAAAATGCTGTTTATATGATGCTATGTGCCTGTGATGCTGCTGAAAGTTTTTTTCACTGCACCTGCATGTGTACTTGAGCACATAACAATGAATTTGACCTTGGAATTATACTGGAGAGGGTGCAGAGAAAATTTACCAAGTTGCTTGGAATGGAACACTTGAATTTTGAGAAGAGACTGGATAGGCTGGATTTGTTCTCCATGGGGCTGAGGGGGCCTGAAAAGTGTTCAATGTTTGGGGGCATGGGGTAAATGGAGCAAACCTCCCCCATGGCAGAGATGTCTAATACTAGGTTTAGGTTAGAGGGGATCTGAGGGAGAAATACCCCATCCTGAGGGTGATTTGAATCTGGAACATGCTGCCCAAGTGGTAGAAGCAGGTACTCCAACAATATTGAAGTATCTAGGCAGGCATTTCAATCCCATTTGCCACCACTTGGCCCATGGCCTTCCATGCCTTGGTGATTTGCATAGAGGTAGTTGGTTGGTATGGATGTGGTCTTCTGAGTGGTCTGTTTCTGCACTGTGACTGCATGTACTGCTTTATCTCTCCAGTGCTGACCAGGCAGTACTCCAGTATTTTGTATATGCTGCCTTTCATTAAAGCATTCTTCAAATTCCAAACCTCTCCAAGCTAGTTTTCTATGGAAGATAACACTGGCTTAGCAAATGCTTCCCTCCAAATATTTTGCTTTCTGTGCCTATGTTTTGTATGGGCTGTCATTTTTAATTGAAGCTTAATCCCCAGTTTCCAAACATTAGTGATAACCTCAGTTGCACTTTTGTTACAGTTGCATTTGTACCTTCTGGAGTTTTGGCTCGAGTACTGCTGGAAAGTGGGTAAAAATTTTGCTATTAATTGTGAAATCGGAAATGTGCAAGATTCCCTCACAAGCAATTAATTTCTAATGTGGGAAGCTGCAAGGTTTGTTTGTGTCCCAATGATGGGGGTAAGGCAGTTGAATGAAAGGAACTGATTCTAATTAACCTCCTCAACCCTGCTTACAGGAGGTGAAGGAGTCCCACAGCTCCCATGTAAGGGAGAGGGAGAAAGCATTGAAGAAACTGGAATGCTGCAGCCATTTCTTGTGGCAACTAGATTAGTGAAATGCCATGATATATTTGTCAAAACTTAAAATCTTAACTTCCGAACCTTGAATGAAGAAATCCACTTTGCCAAGATCAAAGTTGACTACACTCAGCATAATGCTGAGCAGAAGTCTGTCTGTGAACTTTGAGGCTGTGAGTGGATCAGAACTTTGTCCCATATTCGGAACTTGTACTGACATTGGCCATTCGCTCCTCCTCCACATGGGGAATGTCAGATTGTAGCTGCTCACAAGTTGCAATAAAAAGTTGCTTTTAAATTCGATATCCAGTCTGTACTTAATGGTTTTGATGCCCAAAGCATTTAATACCAAAAATTGGTGTTTCTTTTTGTATTCATTCATTCAAGGGATGTGGGCTTTATAGGCTGAGCCAGCATTTAATTACCCATCCCTAGTTGCCCTTGAAGGTGGTTGAGCTGCTATCTTGAACCACTGCAGTCCTTTAAGTGTGGGTACACCACAATGCTGTTTGTGTTGCAGGATTCAAAGGAGGGATAGTGTGCGGCTTGGAGGAAAGTAAAAAGTAGTTTGTCATTGTACAAGTGCGTGGGTGCAATGAAAAATTTGCTTACAGCAGCATTACAGGTGCACAGCATCATATAGGCAGTATTCACAAAAACACCTTAAACAAATTGTGCAAAGAACAGTCCTTTGTAGTGCAAAGTGGTCATCATTTTGCTATACTGAGGTGGTGATTAGGGTTGTGCAGCTTGGTTCAAGAAACAAATGGTTGAAGGGAAGCAGCTATTCTTGAACCTGGTGATGTGGGACTTAAGGTTTCTATATCTCCTACCCAATGGCCTGGATTGGCATGGCCCAGCTGGTGGGGATCTATGTTGCCTTGTTGAGGCAGCACCTCATGTCGATACCACTGGTGAGGAGAGATGTGCCTGTGAGTTAGGCTGAGTCCACTACTCTCTGCAGCTTGTGTCTCTTGTGCATTCAAATTCCTGTACCAGACAATATGCAACCAACAGTATTTCTGCAGAAGTTTGACATGCTGAACCCCTAACTTCTAAAAGTAAACAACTTTAAGGAGGTGGGTGGTATTCCCATACTTTTGCTGTCCTTGTTCTTCTGGCTAGTTGACGTCACAGGTCTGGAAGGTGCTGTCTGAAGTCTTGGTGAGTTGCTGCAGTGCATCCTATAGATGGTACAAACTGCTATTACTTTGAATGTATGAGGTACCTATTGAGTGGGCTGTTAGGTCCTGCATAGTGTGGAGCTCTTTGAAGCTACATTCATCCAGGCAAGTGGGGAGTATGCCATCCCACTGATCTGAGCCATTTTAGATGGTGAACAGGTTTTGGGGAGTTGCTTGCTACAGGATTCCTAGTCTGACCTGCTCTTGTAACCATGTTGTGTAAATGCTACTCCAGTTCAGTGCTCTCTCAACAAGATTGAGAGAATATTTTGCACCAAACTTTATAGACTTGCACTGTGATGGATATTCACTTTTTTTTCCAGGCCCCGAAAAGGGTTATTGCTAATCTCAGATTTTTAGCACAGCAGCGTGACTGTCCAAAGGCCAAGAAGTGGTTGCTCATTGAGCTAAACTCCCTTTTGCAATGGCAGCAGAAATTGTCCAAGGCTCAAGATGTTTGTTTGCTAAGTTAAACTTTTAACCAATATTCCCCGCTCAGCCTCTTAACATGGAACCGTGGGATCCACATTTACTTGAACACTCCAGTCACCTGGCCTGACAATATGGTTTGGGGGGGGGG
>JARFYF010000066.1:7851265-7863633 GCA_030265395.1 Rhina ancylostomus
CTCTAGCAAATTTAGCACATGCCCAAATGCAGCAAGACAAGAAACCATTCAGGCTGATATGGCAAATACTCATCCTAAAGTGTCATAAGGTGAGCATCGCCAACAAGATTCTAATGTCCCACTGTTGACATTCAATGGCATCATTAGCACCAATACCCCCACATTCAAAACCCTGCAGGTTACCTTGACCAGAAGGTTAACTAGACCAGCCAATGTAAATACCTTGGCCACAAGAGCTGGTCACAGGCTTGGTAACCTGTAACAAACAGCTCTTCCTACCTGCCATCACCATTTTCTTGGCAAGGTGGGAAGATAGAGTACTCAGTTGCCTGGATGAGTGCAGCTCCAGCAACAAGCTCACCACCACCACCTGGGACAAAGCCACTTGATTGGCACCCCATCATCCATTTTACAAGTCACTTTCTAGCCTACAGGCAAGATACAACAGTGAGAAATACAAAACACTTAAATCAAAAAACTCTTCAAATTTCAAGTTTATTTTATAAAAGCTTAAAACTTTAACCTTGTTAATGCTCTGTATGAAAAAGTTTAAGCCTCAATCCTTCAAACTGAACTGCAAACAAGATTTTACATATGAAATTGGCACCAACAGTACAAATATTCATGTTATTCAATAAGGAAAGTGTAATGAACAGTATTAGTCAAAGTAGCAAGTAAATATTGCAACAGTTTTAGAATGATTGCAACCCTTCAATTCCACCTACCCTGCTTTAGATGAAGATGAGCCACTGTGGGGGGGGGTCATCAATTTGAATCCTAAAGTCACCTGTCTGGGTTAAAATGTTCAGGATTTCAGTGCTGATCTACACCTGGTTTGAAATGCAATTGTGATGCTCCAGTGCTGTGTTGGAGGAATGCACTAGAATTAGACTAGTGCATATATTAGGAAAGAACTCCCACCAATATTAGTTGGGTGGTTGAATGGTCCAAGCCTGGATCCAGATAACAGGGCAGAATGGTACCAAATATTTGCTCAAGTGATCTGGAATTCAGTGCATTTCTCAAGTATTGTTTAATTTGTTGTACTTATTTCTATAGTGCAACCTAGGCACTTACAATCCTGACTGTTTGGTCAATAGGAAGTCCTCAAAAGCAGGCATTTGATGCAAACATTAAATAATGAATGTTCAGGTGCAAGCAGTCAAACCCCAGATTGGATTTCTGCACAAAGTCTACCTAATGTGATAGAATGGAAGCTAGATATAAATTACTTCTGAAGAATGTTAGCAATATGGGCAATGCTTCCATCCAGTGCAACAATGTCCAAATGCAACCTTGTGCCATGCAGATGTCAGAAGCAGTAAGAATGCATGCCAAGTGAATATTCAAACCACTAGGGATGAATTGACTCCATGCAGAAGCACATTTGTTTAATAGTTCAAAAGGGCTAGTCAAATGAACATCTGATTTGATTTTTTGATAAATCCAGAACAATGCCACTATTGTTTAAGCTATATTTAACATTAATACCTGCTGCCAAATGTATCACCATAGCACCCTAATTTGGAAATAACCTAGATGCTCAAAAAACCTCATCCAACTGTGGCATCCTTTTTCCCCCTAAGCCAATTCCAATCACTTAAATTACAAAACCCAAAATTGACAGAGCCTAGAAAGTCTAATTAAGCCTATAGTAAAACCTACTGTACATGATTAAACTTCATATCAGGGAGCAGGAAGGCTGCAATTTTCACTCCATTGTGCCTTACTGCAACAATAGAACTAACAAGTCCAAACTACCATGGACAAACCTTGCAACAAATAAATGGCAACCATTTGAAAATGGGGTACTGCAACTACAGGAATTTTTGAAGTATCACAAACAGCACTGCAAGACCAGAGTTCATCTTCAAGGATCAGAGGGGTGATAGACACCAGGGAACTTTGACTGCATGGTTTCACCTTGGTGCCAATTCCAGTTCCTCAAATTCTCATCTCATGAAAATCAGGCTTGCTTCAATCTTTGACATCTCTAGATTTTGATTGAAGGCATTAAGACTCAAATGAATAATTGGCATGCACTTCATGGAGTCTGTAACTTTCCAGCTTTATCTGTGTTAAAAAAGTACTTATTGGTAAAGACAAAATACAAGCTATTTTCTTTCACACTGGGAATAGATTTATAGTCAACCACTACCTTGCCCTAGACTAATACACCATCTAGTACTACTAACAGCTTATCCAAAAGCCATGAAGTGATGTGATAGTTCTTTGGTTGCTGGATTTCATCCAGCAAGTCCATCTATCACCCCATTAAGTCTACATGCAACCAGATTATCCAAGTCAATTCATTACATCCTTGGCAGGAAGAATGCCATTCTTCCCTTGCTCAATACATGGCACTCAAAAGTTAGAACTCAAACCAATTTCAGAACAAAACTGCATTTGGGCAAAATTTTGAGTGCAGGAGACTAACTGTGGAAGGGGAAGGAAAAGAAGTCAAATAAGACAATTGTGGGGGAATTTGTTGGCACTGTTGAAGCTGGCCAGGTGTACATAGGGAACATCCACTGGGCATACAAGTGATAGGATACTGAAGCACACCTGTATACTATTTGCCTGATTAAGTACATCAAGGGCATGAAGATTTATTCACGTAATAAAAAGGCAAGAATTATGGCTGAAAGCATTTGGAAGTACTCAGGCAGCATCTGTGCAGAGAAGAAAGTTCTGAAAGATTGATGACATGAGTTTTTCCTCAGATGCTGCCCAACATTGACTAACTCCAGCATTCTATTTATATTTGTAGTTTTCTTACTTTTGAATTACAGCTGGATTAAGTAGATGCTGAAGCAAACTGGGAATCAGGATGGCTAACTAATAAGTGGTCATACTGCAATGGCAGAGCAAGGAGAAATCCAAGGGTACATCAATGTCACTGGTGGTCAAGTCTGTGGGATGGAAATCCTGGACTACACGATCACTGAATGCTAGAATCCACAGCCAAAAGTGGGTGGTAATGTGCCAACTGCCTTCTTGGATTGTGCCACTTTCATTTAACCATCCCATAGTACAAGGAGACAATGGATCTTGTGGAAGATCAAGTGCTACGATTGTAATTTCAAAATTCCTTCTAAAGACTGGCACTTTATGCAGGAGAAAGCCATTTGCAAAATACAGTTTGAGATTGGCCAGTCTTTCAATCTGAAATAAATTACTATTTTACTTTTTAATGTGTCCTGACATCTAGTGGCAGGAGGTGCACAGCCTTGTCTACAGTTTGCACCTTGTTCACTGAAATTTACACTCAAGGTTAATTCTCCTGTCAATTAGCACCATTAGTAACCACATATGCTAATCAACCAAGTGGACAAGCTGAAATTTGAAGTATCCAAGTTCTTGAAAACCACAAAAGGTGGCATTTATACAATATTGCACACCTTCAGTCTGCCTCAGCATTACAACCAAATAATTTGTCATGTTGTTACTAAAACCAATGTAGTAAGATAGTGAATTTTGGCTAATGGCCCAGGAATAATCCTTTTCAAAATACATGCATTTTCAAAAACTTGGGACAGAGCCTCTGTTTCAGTTGAAAGACTGCTACTTAGATGCAGCCACCTAGATTTTGGTACACCATTTTCAGGAGCCCACATCCTCTTGGCTTGGTGGGCTGTCCTTTGATCAGAGCCAACAAATATTACCTGGAGACATTTCATGTTAATTATGGCCCCTGCACCTAGCTATCCATCTGAAAGTTGTTTGCTTTGTGCAATCATGTATCCAAAAGGGGGAAGGGGTGTAAGCAAGAGAAGCCACTGTCAGAAAAACAAATCTGCACATTGACCATGGGAAACCAAGTCCAGATGAAGGTCTGCCCTAGAGTGTCAACTGTACATTTTCCTCCATAAATGTTGTCCTAACCCAAGTTACCCCTCCAGTTGTTTGTTTTAAAATCCCAGATTCCAGTTGCAGTCTTGTACCTCCATGGTAATCTGGGCCTCAATTTGTGAAAAAATATCCAGAGCACCATTGTACAAAAGAACTAGTGTTTATGCCAACATTTATCCCACAGCTAGTATGGTCATTTACTTCAGTATTTTCAGATGTGGGTGACCCCGGAAAATCTGGCAGTTAGCAGCCTAACTACCTTTGGGAATATGGTAGGAAGATTCAGTCCTCGCAAGGAAGCAGTGCTGCCGAATCCAGGATTGTGCCTCAGTGGAGGGCACCACATTTCCAAGTTAGATGCAGAGAGACCTGGGAGGGACCTCAAGTGTGGAGTTCCCATACATCATTACCCTTGTCTCGTCAGGTGGTGGATTTGTTTTTACAGAATTTGGTGGTGTTAGTGACAATGAGTTCCTAGCATGAGTTGAAAGACAGCCTAGGGATTCAAAAATCATGTTTCAGGCTTCCAGATAATTTGTCCCAGTACTCTTGGAAGTTTGACACTTTACAAGAGGCAAGGAAGAGATTAAGTGACTCAATGCTTGTTCTTTCATTGAAAGTTAATCACCTTTAAACAATGCACCTCTTAGAGCAAGGATGGCAGATTAAAGTTCCATTGATATCTACTCATGTCACATGAAGTTACTATAATCTCACCTCTGGCAGTGGCAATTGTAGGCTCATGTTCCCCTGCTCCACATTCCACTCACGGCATACAAAGCTTTCTTGACATGCAGCACAGCAAGTGTATTTCCAACACTAAAGCAAAACCAAAATTTCAAACATTCAACCTTAAGGTCAATCCTCAAGGTGTACACAAGTTGGTGAAAACAGCCCCCCAAATTTCCTTCCTGCTCTACATTTAATCCCATTGTTCAATCCAGTCATTTCTGGAAACTAGCCTTGCCCTATTCCCTCCTACCACAACTCAATGGTGATAGTCAAGGACTGCCCAGGATAAACAACAGCAAGTTTTTTTTTGTAAATTTCAGGAGCAATTTTAATTTGTGTACACAAAATTCTTAGAATGGGCAAGAAAAATATCCATGGAGTACCTCACCATAGACCAGCAACTTGAGATACCACTTGTTCTGAAGTACAAGATCATTAGAACACTTGGAAAAGAGATCATTTAATGGACAATCATAGACAGCTTCCTTAGAATTACTCAAAGCAGGAACTCCAAATTATTTCCCATTCAGAAATCCAGAGGTCACTTGACCATTTCCTATGATTTCTGATGACAATCCACAGGGCTGGTATAATCTGACACATAAGTGACATCCAGTGGAGTTACTGCCACAGTGCAATCTCAACCTGTTCCCAATGTTTACATGTCCACTGTGACCATGTGTATTTCCTTAGGTGCCCTTCCACATCCAAGGTGTGGAAGTTAATAGGTCAATGTAAATTGCAGCAAGTGTAGATGTGTAGCAGAACTTGGGGATTGAGAGTAGGTGTTGATGTGAATTGTGTTTAGAGTGGGTTAGAGTAAGAGTATTGCTACAATTGGGATGCTTGGTCAGTGCAGACTTAGTGGGCTGGAAGGGGCCTGTGTGTACTAAAACTTGCTCATTTACAGAAAGTAACACCATCTTTTGCTGTCTGTACAAAAATATGGTAGTCAGAAGATGAAAAATTTGTGAACTACCCCCCTCAGCAGAGCAACACTTGATTAACCAGAAGGGATGGAATGTTGAGGAACACTAGGGAAATGGAACGTTTTAAGTTGCTGGAAATCTGAAATTTAAAACAATGCTGTAAACAAGTCAGGTAAGGCAACAGCCATGGAAGAAACAATAGTTCAGGACCTTTGACAAGAATTTTGACCTAAAGTTCCCCCAAAACCCCTGACCTTTCAGCATTCTGGGTTTTTAAAAAAAAAGTGGGGGGGGGGAACCAGCAATTGATGTCCCTCTCCTACATACAAACTAGCCTGCCTGTCCAGAACTCAACTTGGAGCTGGATCACAGTACATTCACAACCATACTTCAATGAAAGACCCATATCTGATTTTTTGTTGAAGATAAAGGGCAGCATACACAAGTATTCAATGCTAATTCACACTAAAAAGTTGGGAGTATAACCCTTTGGAAATAAAACATGTTCAAGTTTACAGGATGGTACTTGGTGACACTGTGCAAACCAAAAATAGATTTAGGTTACACCATTAGCTATACCAGCAAATGACATAAGGACCCAAATTAACTGTCAACTCACCAGAAAGACCACAACTGGGAGGGTAATGATTGCCAGGCCAAACAACACTATCAGTGCAATTCCAAAGGCAGGAAAGTGAGTGGGTTCATATGGTCTATGCAGTCTTGCATCTGAAAAGAAATATTTCACACCACTTTTAAGTCTACTGGTTTCAGGAGTTTGCTATCTCTAGCTTTTCTGTCGAGTTAAATTATTGTAACAGAGAGACCATGGCCCTGTGTAACCAAAACCATGAACCCATGGCAAAACCATGTCCTGCCGACAAGGGGTATGGGATCAGCCACATCTGCTTCAGCACCCAAGCTGCATGCAGAACAAGACAAGGAGACCTCTGCTGAGCAGGGTCTCCTCCTGCCTTGGCAGGAAAGGCTTTAGGGAACCCAAACCCATGTCCAGTTCTTCAACCAACTGGCACAAATGCTACTACAATGTAGCAACACTGACCACTTTGCATTACAATGGGCTTGTTGCAATTGTGTTATCGTATAAAAGTCTAGTTTTGTTTGTTGTGTTACTATTTGAAGCTATGTAGCTGCCACAAGTCCCTCACCACACATGTAATTGTGTACATGACAATACATTTGCAGAAACCCCACAACATCCATTGGGAGATGTTGGTACATTTCCCCATAGGAGGCAGCCTTTCAGCCCATTGTGCCCAGTCAGAGCAATCCCTTTCTCTTCCTCCACACACTTGTTTCCCTATAGCCTTCTCCAGCTTAACACTCCTACCACCTCACTATATGAGTGGTATAGTAGCAATTAACCTACAACTCACAGGGGAGGAGAATAAACCAGAGCACCTGGAGGGAACCCAGGTGGTCACAGGGAGAACAAGCGGACTCCAGAGGCCAGGCGTGCAGCTGGGTTGCTTGAGCTGAGGCAGTCACTACTGCCACATTTGACCTGTTCAATCATCTGAAATATTCATAGATTTAAATTATTAAAAACAATGCCAAAATAAACTTTTCCATCCTGACAAACCAGACTTGTATTTGACCCTTCTGCTTTAAGTGGGTGATGTACAAAGTATATTCAGCCTTGAGTTCTCCACCTCCAGGCTGTTCCACAGATCAGGTGGCAAGATGCATAGACTTTCCATCAGCATGTGGTTTTGGATTCAGACCAGACAGCAAGCTTGCTCTCTGGTGGTTCCCTATGAAAACACTGCAGGCCAAGCTACCAAGACCAAAACTTGAAATTAGCATGTCATTACCCTTTGAAAAGTTCTGAAATATATGAACAAACTGGGGCTGCAGAAGCAAGTCAATACATGTGCTAGGTCAATAAATCAGTGTAAAGTGGGGGTCAACTTAAGCTGGTAGACCCACCACCTCAGCTCCAGTGACCTAGGTTCAACCAATCTCTGGTGCAACTGGTTTGAAGTTTAAGACAGGATTTCCCCAGGGGCTAGTTTCCTCCAACATGCCCAAGACATGCAGGTTGGTAGGTAGGTTAAATGGCATCTGTAAAATTACAGATGTGGAAGAATCAGTGTTATGTGACAGATTATGTTGCAGGGGTTAAAGAGAAAAATCATACTGATGTTTGAGAGCTAGCACCTGGCATTCAGTGTATTGTGTCTGAGTCATAAGGTGTCCACAGAACAATAGATGTCAGAAGTCTGTTTGTGAGTTAGAGAAACTGCAGAGTGATAGAACTTGCAAATTAATTACAAGGTGTGAATATTTTAGGAAGTGCATCATTTAACAAATGTGATTCAGTCCTATGAATGCAGGCATTATGCAAATTTCAGCTTCCAACCAAGCACAGGTCACTGGGAAGGAAACTAACTGGGATTATTGGCCCATCAAATGCATTGGTTGTTTTATGGTTATTTAATTATATTCTTATCTCCCCAG
Source organism: Rhina ancylostomus (assembly GCA_030265395.1). Taxonomy (NCBI): domain Eukaryota; kingdom Metazoa; phylum Chordata; class Chondrichthyes; order Rhinopristiformes; family Rhinidae; genus Rhina; species Rhina ancylostomus. Next base: position 7,859,260 of record JARFYF010000066.1, read on the forward strand.
CCACCCCCCCCCCCTCACTATTACCTAATTCTTTCTGAAAGGGCCTTTTATATCTGAACCTTAATCAGAAGTCACTAATCCATGCCTTCATTAGGAGGCTTGGTCTAATAGTAAAACTTTTCAAATAAGTCAATTTGTTCACCACTCAATGTTAGATGAAATTTGCTTGTAATTGCAGTTTTAGGTCCACTTACAAACAGGCTGCCTCTTGGTGATTGCATGTTTTTATAGATATGGGCCAAAAAATGTGGCCAAGTGAGAAAAACTGGCTCAACATGGTAACCACACCTCCAGTCTTGCAATGAGTGGCATCAAAAGTACACAAGACTGGTAAGAAAGTTATCAAAAGCAAAGGGGAAACTTCTGCCTTTTGAATTTATTATGGTAGCTGGATCATATGTAGGGAATCTCTGGTCAGGTATTTTGTCACCTAGAGGGAGCATTATAGTAAAGGATTGACAACCATTGCTCAGGCAGGCAAGGGCAGAGATATCCTGAGGTTACCTGCCATTGTTAACTTACTGAATGGCTGTGGGAATGACTGGAACAGCTGTGGTCAAGGATCTTGTGATAAAAGACTTCACTATTGCAAGACTTCTAGTCCCACACTTATTCTTGTTAAATTACACAAAATCTGGTGTTCTTAACCCAGGGATTGATAAACTAGATCAGGAATGTTGCTGCATGCAAAACTGATGAACCTGCAGTCCACCAGGAGGCACTGCAATACTGCTGCAGGAATTGTACAAAATCTGAATGCAACCTGCTGCAGGAATTCTATAAAATCTGTACAATTCCTGCAGCAGGTTGCTTTCAATTCTGAAGAAAGTAACTTGCATGGATGCTTGTTACATAACTGGCAAGAAAATACACTTAGAATCCCCTTCAACCATATGGTTCTTGAACCAACTTGTACAACCCTAATTACTACCTCTATCAAAACTACTTTGCACTACAGTGGACTTATTCTACAATAAAGAACATTAGAATGTGTTCAATTAGTTTTTCTTGCACATTGTCTAATGCTATATGCCCATGCTACTATTACAAGTTTTTCATTGTCACAGGCACATGTACACATAGGTGCAAACTCATTTCCCCACTCACACCATTACCAATACAGCCTGTGTAATGCAAATATTGTTCCATTATGTTATAGCCAATTCACATTCAAAACATGTAATAGCAAAACTGCCTGTACAAGGTTTGAAGTGGATAGGAACCAGAGCTGGTATGCAATTTGGAACTGTAGTCACTACCAGAGATGTTAATTGTGCACACAAGGAACACAATTCAGATACAATTTAAAAAGGATTGCAATTGTTAAAAGGGACTAATTAGTTTTGTTTTAAAATCCGGGGACATGTCAGCACAAGCAAGCCTGCAGCTTCTCAGAAGTCAGTATATTGTTATTCAGGCAGCCATCCAATCAGGGAACTCCACATCTTCCTTCTACCCAGTGACTGCAGAGTTCTTTGAGGCAGCTCATTTCAGCCGCCAACATATCCCCCTTGGGAAGGCGGAGACTGCTGATTCCCAACTGTTGAAGCAGCAAGCCAAAATAGCCCACGATTATCATGTGGCAACATTAAGTGAACAATGGTTGTCAGTTAATTAGTAAGGCAGTCACAGGGGTGGCAGGGGTAGGTGTGAAACTGGAGGAGAGCAGCACTTTTGCATCTGGTCCATTTTGAATGAGAAACATTAACCTTCTGTGCTTCCAAGGGAAAAGGATGACCACCTGGAGGTTTATAAAACCATGAGGCACAAGGTGAATGAGTCAGTGAGAGCTGAAGTTGGCCCTTCAGTCCATACATGCAATCAAGCATATTTTTAAAATAAATGGGTTGGGGTATGATTATTTTATTCTCATCCTCAACTCCTTTCTTCTACCTCAAGATTCTACCACTTATCTACACACTAGAGATAATTTACACCAGACCTGCCAAAATGTACATTAGGATGTAGAGGAAACCCATGCAGTCACAAGAACAAACTTCAGAGTGCTGGAGATCAGGTTGAACCCAGGTCACTGAAGCCATGAGACAGCAATACTAGTGGCACCACTGTGTAGGTTAATGGACCAACATCAGTTCAGTCCCCAAAAGATCCTTGCCAACCTTAATGTCAACAGCCATTTGACAACATTGTTCATTGTTTAATTGAAGCTTTGCATTTCATTGAAAAACATCCAATTTGTAATGCAACCCAGCTTATAGGCTGACCATGGTTTAAATACAATGTTATCTTGAGTTAGTTTCAATAGTTATCCCAATAGGTCAGCAAGATAACATTGGGTTTCTTATCTGCAGTGTAAGAATAAGTACTCAAACCACTTCCACATTCAGTGTTGCATTTGTGCAAGTATGCAACTCAGCTGCACAGTATTTGCCTTGCACCCTTGAGACATGTCCCCACAGAGACTCCAAGTACACATAGCTTATCATTGATGCTCAAGCCAATTCAGGTGATTGAGTAGCTGCCATGAGAGTTTCAGGGATGAATAATGGTAGTAGAAGAGTTACAAGACTCCAAAATAGATTTCACACAGGGAGTTAAAGGATCACTAATAGTGAAAGTCTATTGACAAGAAGACAAAGTGACAAAGGAGCATATTCTTACAATGTATGCAGACTTCAGGCTTTTTGCATATAGGTTTTGATATGAACCTGTAGTTAAACAGGGGGAAAACACTCAAGTGACCATAACATTCTTTGAAGTTTAAGAGATGGGGGAAGAGACCAATATTGGAGAAAAGCCAATTTGAGGGCAAGAAGCCAAGCAGACAATACTCAATGTAGAACACTGGGAAACAACTGTTCAAAGATGTAGTTAGTGTCCCACTAAGAACACTTGAATAAAAGGCAAGGAACAATGAGGGCAATAGACAATCATGCCATGTATGAAGGCAAGGGAGTAGGAGATTTTGCAGAACAGTTGGGTGGATGAAATCCATCCATTAACCAGGAGAGATGAAGACATTACAATGTAAATGGGGAAGTGGAGGATTATGGGAAACTAGAAGATTGGCAGATCTTAGGGTATGTCTTGGGAAGTGGAGACCAATTAGTGAAAAAACTGAATCTGGAAACAGTAATGAGTTAACCTAAAGGGTGAAATCTTGTTGGGCCAAGATTAAAAAGGCAACAAATTGCCCATACAGTCAGTGGTCCATCTTTATTTTCTATGGGCCTTTTATCAAAGAACCCTACAGGAAACTAAGCTGAAAGAATGCAGAACCAGATGATTGTTCTAAAGCTTGCCAGTAACAGAGGAAGGGTTGTTATTTAGTGGAAAATGGTTACAAGGTATGCCACAAGAACCAATGATTTACAATGACAGCTTCTAAATTTGCACACAATTTAAGGGCAGGAAGAACTGAGCAATGGAACAAATTACAGGGGTAGTAAATAAATGGGTAATGGAACAGAACAGGCCCTTCAGCCCACATTGTCTGTGCTGACCATGCCAATTTAACTAATCCCATCTGCCTACACATGATCTACATCCTTCCATTCCCTGCCTGTTCAGATGCCTCAAGCATTACCATATCTGCTTGCACACCTCCACAGCAGCACATTCCAGACACCCATCATTGTACAAAAATCCAAGTCCTCTTGTATTTGATATTTCCACCTGGAAAAGACTGACCTGAGCCTTTTGTTATACAATTCTATCAAGTCTCCCCTCCAGAAAAAGCTGCCCAAATTTGTCCAACCTTTAAAGTAAATGCTCCAATCCAAACAACATCCTATTAAATCCCTTCAGCACTCCAAAGCCTCCACATCCTTCCTGTAATGGGGTGACCAGAACTGCATGCAATATCTCAGATGTGGCCTAACCAAAGTGTTTTTAAATATATACACGTAGGTGCATTACAACTTCAACTCAGGAAGTGCAAGTTTGTGCACTTTGGTAGGAAGAACTGAAGTCACTTCACCTGAAAAGTGAAAGGAATAAAAGACTGAGGTGCACAGGTTGGCAAGACCATTAAAAGCAGCTACATTCACTTGGAAGGATAGAATTGGAAAGTACAGAAGTTATACTTGCACTAACCCAAGTGAGCCTCTGCCTCAGTAAAGCAGCCAACATCAAGTATCCCACCCTGGACACTTCTCCCCCTCCATCAGGCAGAAGATACAAAAACCTGAAAGCATGTACCACCAGGTTCAAGGACAGCTTCTGTCCTGCTGTTATAGACTATTCAGTCCCTAGTATGACAAGATGGACTCTTAACTGCAATTTACTTCATTAGGGCCTTACACCTTGTCTATCTGCACTTCCTCTGCAACTGTAACACTATTTTGCACTGTTGAAATAATCTGTATGGTCAGCATGTGAAGTTGTTCTCTTTTCCTCTCTCTCCTCCTCTCC
>JARFYF010000066.1:7879917-7890246 GCA_030265395.1 Rhina ancylostomus
GAAGAAAGCAATTAGAGATTTAGCAACCCATTTTTTTTGGGGGGGAACTATGGGTAGGGAATTCATTGTAGAAATGTGCATTCAACCATTCCATCTTACTCCTGGGCACCTTTTATGCAGGCAAATAATTCACTTATTCTCAATTTGAGTGCGCAATTATCTTCTAATGGAACTGGGTCCAAAGCCAGAGGTCCATATAATTGGGATGGAGAACAGCAACCCAAGATGGTCAATCTAATATATTCTGATTTCTTTGATACAGCAGTTTAGAATTCAAGAATATGGTCTCAATACAAGACTACTTCATTTAATTATCCACAATTGTCAAGTAGCTAACATAGTAAATTCAAATTCCATAAAAATTAAGAATCTTATTAAAATTCAATAAGGCATACTTACAATTCTTTTCACAACAGTTTCTAGCTCTTTGTAATCTTCTGAAGACCTGTCACTCAAAGAATTAATATAATTTTGATTCAGGATTGTAAACTGCAATAGAAGGGGTGCCTGGATTACTGTAGTACTCTGCCCAGTCAGTGAATAGGATGCATTTTCACTCAACTCAAATGCAAGAGCACAGGCATCTGGTTTTGTTCCAATAGCAGTTGCCTTGGTAAAGGTTTGCAATATGGAGAGAGTTGGTCTTGTGTAGATTCCATTAATTGGTGAACTTGTGGAAGGATCAAAGTTGCTGGTATTGTTCAATAAAGCAAATTGTTTCCCAGAACATTTTGTACCCCAGCTGGAAGGGGATAAAGCCTCAGAGGTCAGAAGGCTGGTGAGGGACAAAGTGGCAGATGAATACTCAGAACGAGTTAGCTCAGTAGTATTAGCTGTCTTCGAAGTAGTTTGCTTTGTATGTGGTAATGCCATGGATGTTCCTACCTTGGAGTTATTGGCCAACCAAGCATCTGATACCCAGCTGGTTACAGATGAAACAGCTGTGGAGTAGTCAGAACCATCTTGTAGCCATTGAGTAGAATCACTAGAAGCAGCTGTAGAATATGGATCAGAAACATCTGGAGTTTGATTTGTGGCAATAGGCACAGAAGTCTCAGTGACAAAAGTCATGGAGTATGTGGAATAATCTGAAGCTAGATTAGAAACAGATGAAGCAGCTGTTGAGTATTCAGAAACATCTGCCAGCCACTGCCCTGAAGCAGATGCAGCCATGGAGTGTGTGGAAGCATCTGGAGTTTCACTAGTAGAATATAGGTCAGACACAGAATGATCACTGTAAACAGAAGCAGCTGTTGAGTATGTGTCAGAAACATCTGGATCCTGAACAGAGACAGATGAGGCAGTTGTGTATTCAAAAATATCTAATGACCACTTTGAACCTACTGCAGTTGTGCAGAATGCAGAAATATCTGGACCCAGGGTAGAAACACAAGCTGAACTATCAGCATCAGCAGAGCTCTTGTCAGAAACAGGTGGAACAGATGTGGCATAGTCAAAATCTGGAGCCAGGCCAGCTGTGGTGTATTCAAAACCATCTGCCAGCATCTGTGCTGAAACAGAGGTTGCCATGGAGAATTCAAAAACACCTGGAGTCTGACTGGTAGAGTACAAATCAATTACATTTGGAGTCTGGTCACTGTAGACAAATGCAGTTGTTGAGTTTGAGATAGTAACATCTGGAACATGCACTGTGGAAACAGCTGAAGCATCTGTGTATTCAGAAACATCTGCCAACCAGCCTGAAGCTGATGCAGCCATACAGCATGGAGAAACATCTAGAATCTGACTGGTGGAGAACAGGCAAGACGTATCTGGTGCTTGGGTAACGGAAACTGCATATTCGTCTTCAGAAATACCTGAGGGCCAAGTGGGGGAAAGAGACAAGGCCATGAAATGAGCATTGGAAACATCTGGCATCTGATTAGTTGAAATAGATTCTGTGGAGGATGATGAAACATCTGCAAGTCCATGGGAGCCTGGTGCAACCACAGAGTTTGCTCCATGAACATCTGGTGCCTGGGTAATGGAAACAAATGAAGCAGCCCTGTTGGTGTCAGAAACACCTGGAGACCAGCTGATGGAGACTGAGGCAGATGATTCATCCTCTGGATTATCTGGTGTTTGCCACTTCTCAGAGTGATTGGATGGCCCAGTACTGGTAGACTGCAGAGATGTAGAGTGCTGCTCAGAGGCAGAGTCCCAGTCAACTGTATTAGTTCTCAAAAGCAGGGTATAGGCTGGCTCCAAATCAAGTATTGTAGATGGTATAGATTGTAGTCTTGTTTTAATTGGTTCAAATGATGCCAATTTCCCAGTGCTAAACTCTGAAGATCCAGAACAAGACTTCATTGTATCAGAAATACAAGCGCTGTTTAGCATAGATACATTTTGCAAGTTGTCTGTTACATCAAGTGTAGGAGTTCCCTCAGACTTAAACTCTAGCAGTGTTGCAAATTTAAACATAGAGGGGGTCACCTTGGGAGTAGTTCTCTCATCTTCAATGGAAGACCCTGGTAGGAAGTGCTCAGTAGAGGAAGAACCCAAAGCATTGGCCCCTGAATTTGTCACAATTTCTGGTGTGAGTGAGATGCCAAAATTTGTATCAACATTTAGTGCATGCACACTAGGAGTGTACAAAATTTCTTTACCATCAGGTCCACTGCTCTTTGCAAAAGAGGGATTCAGTTCATTAAAGCCCTCAGCTGTGGTTAGTTTTCCAGAAAGCTGCAATGGAAACTCAGTTTCCTGAGCCTCAGACTTGCCAGGTGAAGTGGTATACTTGACAGGTAGCCGTTCAGCTGAGGATGCACTTATTGGATGACACGAACTAGAAAATGATGTCATTTCCAATAAAGCACTGTGTGTGTCTGTTGGATGGTCTTCCTGTCCTAACTGATCCCAGTTATTTTTTATTGGTGCCCCATGGAGGCTTCCTGAGGAAGAAAGAGACAAGAACATTTCAGATTGTAAATTGCTATCAATTTTAAAGATAAATATCAAACTTTAGCCTACAAATACTGGAACTCTGATCAATCAGATCATGTTTAGGACACAGACCAATCACATCAAGAGATTTTATGATGTAGAGCTATCTGGGAAAAAGGCAAAGTATATTCAATTGCTGCAACAGAGGGATAAATGCCATCTTTGCAGGCATTGTATGGTGTCTGAGGGAATGCGATGTACAATATTAACCCCAATGCTAGATTAATACATCTGCCCAATACATGCCAGGCAGGTACATCCCTCCCATCATTAATATCCAGATTTTGCCTCCTTAAGGCAGTGCCTACTATCAAAGATCCCCACCATCCAGGCCATGCCGTCTTCTCAGCTACCATCAGGCAGGAGGTACAGTAGCCTCAAGTCCCACACCACCAGGTTCATGAACAGCTATTTCCCTTCAACCATTTGATTCTTGAACCAATTGGCACAACCCCAATCATCTTAGCGCAGCCCACACTATGACCAAAAATAAAATGGATGTTATTTTTGTTCTAATTGTGTTCTCTTGTAAAAATTGTGAATGTTTATGTTAATGTGTTTCTTGTGAATGCCATGCTTGTGATGCTGCAAGTTTTCCATTGCACTGGTGCATGTACTTGTGTGTAGGACTGAACTTAACTGACTTTGCTTAATAACCTGATGCTCAGACATGACAATGCTATGATCCCTTCAAAATACCAAGAAGTGACAGTCCTCATCCAAGATGGAGTCAAGACCTAGGTACAACATGTATTAGTGAATGTGAGCAAGGCTGATAAATAGCAAGGGGAGGTGACAACTAGGTCAGAGTTAGAAGAGAAACAAAGGAAAAAGATGCTGGAGACTGCAGATACTGGAATTTGCAACAAAAACTGAAGAACCTATGGGACAGGGGGAAGGGAGGCCCCCCCCCCCAAATGCTGCTCAACCCAGTCCAAGAGTCTTTAAACTTGCAAAGGAAAGGAAGCATATTCAAGTCTGCAGCAAGCTCACATGTACATTCCAGTCTGTCTTCAGGTACTTAAATCACTTCCATGTTTATGATGTGTCCTGGCTAGAAACAAAGGGCAAAAAATGGTGTCCAATGTGGTCAGATAATGAATTACCTGTTCAGATCAGAGGGTCCAAGGAAAATGAATCACTAAGAAACACATCAAGAGGTGTACACTAGAGGACTTCCTGGGGGTGGCGAGGAGATTCAAATTAAAAGCAGCCTCAATAAGTACTGTGCCCCAATTCCTGTCAAGTATTAAAAAGTTAGTTGACCAAAGTGGAGGGATTGACAGGAACAGGTTTAACAAAGCAATTATAGAGATCTTTCCAAGCTATCTATAGTACCCAAGATGACCACCAAATGATTCAAATAGTCAATGCTGGGTATTTAAAAGTATAATCTACATGTAACTCAAACATGAAGAAATGCTTAGCTACTATCACTAATAACCCCATGGCATTTTCCTGGGTGGTTTGACAGACCCTTCAGACAGGCCAAGTTGACATCACTAGCCAACAGACAACCAAGTCAAGAAATAATTTGTTATTTTGAAACTTCCTTGCCCTTTCTACATGCTACACCTCCAATCTGGAGCCATTCTACTGTTGGCATTAGCTTGAGGAGAGCAAGGAAGGTTCTGTTACAGCCTCAATGCAAATCAGACTAAATCAATAAAGGATATTTGAACAATTGTCAGTCAAGTAGGAATCTAGAATACAGGCCTTCAATATGAAGGGTCTGCATTGTTTCCACCAACTTTCAAAGTTGTCTCGTCACTAGTGAAGAGTTTCCCAACTACAGCTTTAAAAGTTAGTTAAGAGCTACATTATGTAGCTTCTGTGGTCTGCAGTCCACAGTTCTGGTGAAGTGGACAAAGCACATTTTAGAGTCAATAGAATTTACAATCAGTATCATATATTCAGCCCCTGTAACAAGGCAGCAAGCAACACCAGCCCTCCCATGAGGTCCCGCAGAATGATGCAATTTCAAGCTTCTAATAAATCTGAGGTACACATGGGGAATGATGCCATACAGAACATTTAAAAAAATTAAATAATGCAGGAAATACCTGAACTATCCCTTGAACAGGACAATCACATTTATCTATTAACTGAAGATACAATTACATGATAGAACATTAGCATTTAGCCTCATGCAACCTTGAGATTGGAAACTTTCCTTACCTATGAAGTCAACACAAACTTTGATTAAGCCAAAAACTCCATTTATAGTGGCACCCAATGTTCAAAACACAAGCTAACAAAATAGCTACATGTTACAAGTTGCAAATACAGCAGCAAACAATGAAATGGAGATATATCCAGTCATAAATGGTCAAGTGCTGGCCTGGACAAGTGGGAGACCCCTTTGCTCTTCAAGTAATGCAACAGAAGTTCTTAAAGATCCCTGTAACTTTAACCCTAGTGACTTGTGCACTCACACCCAAGTGCCTCCATCACACCAACACTTCTCAATCTCAGCATTTAAAATAGTTTCCTAACTAGGTAGATAGCTTTACAATTTCACCCCACCCCCACACCCCATGTTCTATTCCCCCTGATGTGTTCTCATTCTCTCAGCCCAACAATACTCACTTGAAGCCTGTATCCTCAACCCCATCACTTAACTTCATGGCAGATTTGGATATATTTCACTTGACCCAATCTTTACCACAACTCACTGGTCACAGCCTCAACCCAAAAACTATTCTGTTTTGGTCATTAACATGTGACCAGCCTGTCCCAGTACATCCTCCTTCACTAGGGTACTCCAGTTGTCTATAACCTCAAGTTGCAACTTGCCTTCCAAAAGGCCTCATGTACCACTTTTCCCTCCTGTTTACTAGCTACAGCCTTAATTCCAGATTTCAAGCATTCCCTTTTCATAATTTTATGTCACTCCCCAATCCCATGTATTGCCCCATTGCAATTTAAAGCAATACATTTTCCCTGCCGTACTAGACTAGCTGTATAGTCTCTTCACTTTTCCTCCTCCCCTTCCTTCAATTACATTTTGACTTCCAAATTGTAGAACCCATTCTAAAACTTATGGAATTTCATGCCATGATAATACATACACCATCTCCAAACCCATTGTCCATAACCAGGATTACAAGTCATCAGATCCTGGGGGTATTTATTGTGTTTTGATCCCATCATTTCCTCCCCTCCCAAACACCAAATAGTATGTCATGTTTATCTTCTAGGAAATTTACCTTCTCTATTCCCAATACACTTTCTCCAGTCAGTCTGCAAGGGACCCACATGTTTTGCAAGTTAAAAGGCAGCATGATCAAATAACTGGATATTAAATAGAACAAGCACAAGAGCCATACAACACCTTGCTATTCCTGATTATAGCAAGTTGAGAAGCACTGCCTTATTGTATAGACCCAACCACACCATTTTATATATATATTAAAAAAATCACACATCACCCCTGGAGGTGGGTTATTCAGGGCTGCCTACAAAATGGTTGTGAAAATTCTTACCTAGAATCACAAATATAGGAAGTAGAGAGTTCATTTTGGGATAATGCTGCCACCTCATTTGCTGTATTTGATTCTGGTTCAGTCAGTGAACATCATTCTCTGTAGACCTTTCAGGAGGGGAAGAAAGGTAGTTTATTCAGAATATGCAGCTGCTTTAATAGCTTTTCTTTCATTAGCAATAAATCCCATTCACAATAGCACTACAAATTCAACCCCCTTAGCTTTCTCCAAAGTTACTTGAAGACAGCTTTACTGTCCTTTATGATGTCCCTCCAGTTTCTCTCTCATTCCCCACATAGCCCTGTCACCCCTCCCCACAGTAGCCACAAAAATGTTCAACCCCATTTTACCAACTACTAACCCTACAATATCCATGCTCACACCCAAGACATTCAGATGCCATGGAAAGCATCTCACTACCTATTGAGAACTAATCTTTCAGTCCTTTAAGGACTTTTACCTCCCCTAATACCATCTTGCAGCAACAGCTGAAGCAATGTTGCAGAAACCAATTAGTACATGACCTCACTACCATCCTGCATAGTCACTGTTCACCCGAGACTGAAGACATTTCATGAGAATTCCACTCAGGACTAAAGTCACTTATTGCCTGCACCCATCACAATTTCCACTCACCCTCCTCCATCTGCCTATTAGCCCTCCTCACCTGGATCCACCCATCACCTGCCAGCTCTTGCCCCACCTCTTTACACTGGCCATCTCCCCTCATCTTTGTCCAGATGGAAGGTCTCGACCCAGAAGATCAACTGTCCATTTCCCTCCACAGATGCTGCCTAACCCACCAAATTCCTCCAGCAGTTTTGATTTTGCTCAGACTTTCACACCCTCACTGTACCAGATTCACCACCCCCCCTTGGCCACTGCCTCAAGCCAGGCAAGAATACACATCCTATTTGGCCAACAGCTTAATTTGAGCCAAAATCCTTTTAAAGGGCACTCATTTCTACACCACCCAGTTCCATCCATTTGCTACTGGAGGTGGCAAAGCTACAATTTCATATAAACAGTCTTTCCTGTGTAGACCCAACTAGACACACCCAACAAGGTTACCTACTCATCTTTCCACAGATTGCCTAATTGGCCAATTATTTCCTTCAATTGTGTTTCAGATTTCCAGTAGCTGGTGTTCTACATCCCCCCAATTCTAGCATCTGCAGTCTCTCATCTCCAACATTGGTTGCTCCTGAGGCTGGCTGTTGGGAAAAAATTCCAGACTGCTCTGACCACCATTTTATCATTTACCCCTCCATCTCTTGTGCCTTCTAACCCAAAATAAAGTTCATTTTCTCACTTCCAGTTTTGCAGGATCAGACAGAAAAAGTTCACTTTCTTTCCACAGGTGCTGTGTGACAGTGTTTCCAGCATTGCTTTCCACACCTCCAAATCACCAGCATCTGCTGTTTTACTTTGACGGATCTCTCCTTGCTAGCCTCTCAGTTCCCCATAAACTACACACATCACACAAAGCTGCATATAACCCATCACATGTTGTTTGGTCTTAACTGTGGGAAGCCTTCAAAAGTCAATCCAAGCCACAAGCATGGCTAAAACAGAATCCACAAGTTCCTGGGGCCAGATTCAAAAACCCTTTGCTGATAAAAGCAAAATAAGCCTTGAATAACTCAAAACATTAACTATGCAAAAGCAATTTATGTTAAGCTAATTTAAAAACTCATTTATAGGAATTCAGCCCATCATATCAGAACAGTGATAGAGGAATCTTTAGCTGGAGGGTAGTGAATCTGTGGAACACATTGCCACAGGTAGCAGTGGAGGCTATGTCACTGGGTATATTTAAAGCAAGGGTGATAGGTTCTCAATTAGCAAGGGTGTCAAAGGTCATAGGGAGAAGGCAGGAGAATGGGAAATGAGGAAAAAATAGATCAGCCATAACTGGTGGAGCAGACTTGATGGTCCAAACAGCCTGACTCTGCTCTTATGTCTTTATGGTCTTGTATCTATGACTACATATCAAGCAGTGTACAAAACCCAATTTCCCCTTAATTCTAACATCAATAGAAGAAGCGCATCAGGTTACTGTCAAGACCAACCCACAGTAATGCACACAGTCTCATCTAATCAAAGGTCACCTAACTGAAACCAACTCAGTTTCTCACCAGATGCTGTGACCTTGAACATTTCCTCTTTCATTTCCACGTTTTACAAAGCAGAAATTCTAAATTTATTATTCTGGTAATGACCCAATTACCTTCTCAGCTCACTTGTGGAAACTAATTTGTAGATTCAAACTTTAATGCTTTCAATCAATTTTACTCACTAGGCCCCAAACTACTCTAGTCCCCTAGCACCCACTCTTGCTTTTAAGCAAACAATCACTCCTCTCTTCAACCAAACCCCACCCCCCCCACAAAACAGTTGATCACCAAACTAGAGAATGGCCATGCCAAAATGAACACCGAATCCCATAGCAACGGACTAACAGGGCAGCCAATTGACCAATCTCCAGGCACCCTCTAAAACATGGAGGGGGAAGCAAACAATATCCCTTACTACACACAATTTGGGGCCTGCAAACAGATAAGAACTGGTGCAGTCAAACTTCACACTAACCCACATTGTAACAGGAGAGAATGCTGGTAAGGATTACCAGCTCAGACTGGGGTGGACAACAATGATTTCACAAATTAAGGATCCAATCACCAAGTTAAGCTTAAACCACTCAAGCCCAAGTTCCTAGCTGAATTCCCAGTACCATTCATAAACACATCTTTCCAACTCTAGTTGGTGGCCAAGACTTGAACATATGGTTTAGCCATGGGGTCACTCATTTGCAAGTGATGCCCTTGAACGTGGCAGACCTTTGCTTGATGTGCATTTTCTACCCTGGACTTGCAATTATACATCCCTCAACAATTACTCTAACCAAGAGGGAGAAGGGCTGCAGTAGTTTAATTTACAAACCATGTGCATAACTCATTTCAGTAATTGCAACCCCTGTTCACAATGGAGTTGTTCAATAATACACCAGGCAAAACTAGTTGACACTTAGAGGTTGCACCCAATAGCAAAAGGCTCCAGAAAAGTTTTTAAAAAGCACCACATACAGTGGTCTTTAACATTAGGATGGGGCTTGATTGGTTAGACAATGTTACCACTCATGGGGAAAAATACAAAGCCAGAGGTCAGCTCTAACGAATTCAGGAGAACATCTGCTTAGTTATTAGCATTACAACTGACAATAATGTTTGTTGCACTTTCCAGATGACTATCAATGTCCAGCAAAAAGCCTTCATCAAGTGAAGGGACCATTTATCAGGAGTCTTGCTCTTGGGTACATCATTCAGAACCCAGAATGAGAAAGTTTCTCTACCCAGATGGTGGAAAATCTGTATGATTCACTATCAGAGGATTAATTCCTTAATACCAAGGGATAAAGGACAAAGCAGGAATGGGGCAATTAGTGGATAGTCAATCAATCATTTGAATGTGCAGTAGGCCCATAGCTTATACTGACTCCTGTGCTTATCTGACAGGTATTACTTGCATTTTTGGACATCCTGCACACCATTTGTGGAGGTGAGCTGCCCACTGATTCAGAGCAAAGCCTGCGACCCTAATCCAGGGATGGTGATGTAACCAGTTCCTGCACTGGATGTTTCCCCACAGTCCCTTGGGGGGTCAAAGTCAGGCAGGACAGAAACAGGCCCTTCAACGCACCACATCTATGCTGACTATCAGGTACCCACTGACACTAATCCTTTCACCTGGTGGATCTGCTCTCCCCTCCGTCTGACTGTCACTCTCACCCGTACCTACAGGTCACCACCCCACCTTCCCTCTTGTCCATCTAGTACTGTTGTTTCTTCCCCTATACTGGGCTTCTCTTCCCATCTCCAGTCCTGACTGGTCCTGACAG
>JARFYF010000066.1:7930970-7954145 GCA_030265395.1 Rhina ancylostomus
GGGTCAATAACTTTAAGAATGTCTCCAACAAAAAAAAATAGAAATGCGTTGAACCATTCTTAAAGTTATTGACCCATAGTCATACAGCAGAGAAACAGGCCATTTGCCCCATCAGTTCTGTGCCAACCATCAAGCACCCATTTTAAACTGATCCTATCCTACCCCCATTGTATCCTCCCCACTTGTTGGAGACAATTTCAGACTGATACATAGGAAATAATGGAAGTGAGCCTGCTCCACCATTCAATGCAATCCTGACTGATTCTCAATCTCAGTGCCATACCCCTGCCCCTTCAGTCTAGAAATCCATCTACCCTCTTCTGAAATATATTCAGCAACTTAGCCTCTTGTGGCAGAAAAATTCATAGGCTCACCATCCCGTAAGTGAAGTCTCTCCCAATCTTAGTCCCAAGTGTCTTATCCTGCATTCTCCCAATGTGACCCCTCGTTCTACCTTCCCATATACCCATCCACCCTCTGTGTGGAAGAAGTTGCCCCTCTGGTCCCTTTAAATCTTTCCCTCTCACCTTAACCTGCCCTCTAGTTTAGCACTCCCCTATCCTGGGGAAAAGTCTGTGACCATTCACCTTATTCATGCCCCTCAATTTTATAAGCTTCTATAAGGGTCACCTCCTATGCTCCAGGGTAACAAAGTCCCAACATATCCAGTCTCCACTTATACCTCAAGTCCCAGCAATTCTTTCTACACCCTTTTCCAGTTTAATGACAATCTTCCTAGGTGACCAGAGCTGTGCACACAATAGTGTGGTCTCACCAACGTCCCTGTACAGCAGTAATATAACATCCCAACTCTTGTACTCAACAAGCCGGTCGACCCCAGATGAACCATATTGCGCAGCATTGAACCTTTTAAATCCTTAAGGATGAAATTTTTAGCATAGGCATCATGTGCTATGTCAAGGCAGGACTGCAATGCTTCCTTCTGACTGGATGTGGCCAGAGTCAGATGTTCCCTCGTGAGCCACTTGAAAGTAGTGCAGTGGTGAAAAAACACCTACGACTCTCTTCCTTTCCCTCCCCCACCCCATGCTGACTCTTGACCGCAACTCACCCGTGGTTCCCCCATTATTCCAACATTGCAGTGATTCATGCTCGCTAACTGGAAACCAGAAAATTCTCTGTTGATAAACTGACTCTACTTGCCAGTGGACTCTTACACAAAGCTTGCAAAGCAAAAGCAACCAAGAGAAAGCAGCAAAGCAAAATGGGGAGTGGACACGAGAGACAGGAGACACACACACACTTCACATGCTGAGCGATCCCACTAGCACTACCACGCCTGAACCCTCCTACTTGGGGTTCCTGCAGGTAGGCTGGCATTGGAATTTTCATCAAGATTGGTACACCTTAAGTGTAGTTATTTTCAGAACACATCAGTGATGTATTGTCCTCGTTGAGCAAACCGATCAACAAAAATCTCTATCTTGGGGACTATTCAAGTCATTTACTTCACGCGTTTCAGTCTCAGATATTTAGTTTAATGCTTATTAAAAATCAAAGTAGGAAATCATAGCTCCATTGATTTGGGGTGGTGGCAACTTAGAGGGGTTTTTAAAGTGGTTGGAGGTGGAGGCGTACGAGTCGCTGACAGCAAGGGCGGAATTTCTCCAGAGAGGGTCTCACTTGTAGATCACATGCATTCTCTCGTGATTTTTGACCCCTCCTGGTTGTGCAGCAGAGAACAGAACACTAAATCAAACCATGAGGATGGTGGTCACTGACTGCTGATAAAACAAATCAAAAAAATCTAAAGCAGTCAACAAATTTAAACCCACAGTTTGCACTCAGTTAATTTTGGGCTGTTCTTTGAATGCCACACAACAGAATGGTTTAGGATGATATCATCAACAGATCTGGTGCCCAAATATCTTTTTTATCCCCCATTATTAACCCCCCCTCTCCCTACTACCCCAATAAAAAACATTATTACTCAAATCACACCAAAATCTTGTCTTAAATCTTAAGGGACTGTCCAAAGTTGAACATAACTGTAAAGCCAGGGTTAAATTTTAATACCGTCTTTTCAGAAATAACCTGTGTAATAAGTGTGAATCAAGCTTTTAAATTACAAGATGGGATATTTGTGGAAAACTTCTACATAGGACATTTTCCAGAATGGCCAGTTCCAGATTCCAAACAGTTTGACGATTGTTATAGTACTCTGCACCAAAAGAAAAGTAAATAGATTAGTTTATTTCAATTAGAGGTTTGGGCTTTAATATAATTATTCTACAAGATCCAACTGTTAGTACTTTAATAGAAGAGTAGAAAACATGCATATTGTGAAAGTTGCAATTATTTAGCATTTATTAATAATTGCAATCATGGTGATTGAATTAGGGATAACTGGGAGATTAAAATGTGAGAAAAAAAGGAAATAAAAGCGGTTTGCAAGTGATGGTATAATAGTCCACTTACACATTGATGTAGGTTATTTATGAAATTACAGTAGAACCCTGTGATTTGGACTTTTCAGCTAACAAGTTTTTAAAAAGAATCTTGAAGCTAAAAGCTTGACAACCTTAAAAAGTCATTGGACTTGCCTGAGAAACTGTTCTCACCCAAGAGTGCACAACCGCAAAGGTACTTACCAAGACGGATTTTTGCACAAGAATGCCACATTACATTCAACAAATCTGGATAGATTTCAGGCAACTGCTTCAAGGAGAGCAGCTTAATTAGTCTGGAGGAACATCTCTGAAGATGCAACTCACTTTGCAGTTTCTTCTCCTCTGAAAGAGTTGTCGGTCGTAGTTCTATTTTGTGCTCCTGAAAAACCTGATCAATCATTGTTCCCTTGATGCTGGAAAACAGCTTCTCCTTTACTAAATATATTGGAATGAAAATTGCACCAGCCCTTATTACATGGGGAAATGGGCATCTTCGGGTAAAAAGGTAGGTCTCCAGATGGGAAAGCAGTTTTTGCATGGTTGGTTGAATTTGTCCACAATTGAGCCAGATCTCCTGTGATTTTGACATCTTTAATACCTCAACGTTTCTAGTATTATTCTTTGATTTTACTGAAGATCTCAACATTGGATTTTCCTGGTCGTGGTTCTGCATTTCAACGTCCTGCAAACATGCACGCAAGACTTCTTCAGAGGTTTCAGCCACAGACTGCGCAATCATGTCGCACAGGGACTGATGAAGACGCACAAAGGAAGTGTAAGCGTTATTCTCACTCTGCATTAACTCTCCATTGCTGGGAACGCTGACTTTGGTTTCACAAGGAGACATTTTAGTTTCCGGAGCAGGACTCGATGCCGACTTGGGCTCATCGGGCACTATTAACTTCAGAGGTCTCAGAATTAATTTCAACGGATTAAGAGATCCGAGTAAACTTAATTTTTTAGCGTCAATAGAGTCTTCAGCTGGATGAGGAGGATTGGATCCATCCAGTCTTGAAGGGGCTGGTCTCAGTAATTTATATTTACTCAGTTCCATTGTGAGAGCACTACTTTTAACCACACTGCTGGCGTCAGAGGTTTTAACTGCTGTTTGTACTTCAGTATTCTGTTTCCTCTTATCACTCTCAGATTCTGCAGTATTCTCTTCCTTTCCATTTGATACTTCCTTGCTGTTCAATTCTTCTCTGGACTCGCAAGGCACTGCAGATGGTGCTGGTTGCATGGGATCTGCTTTGCTTTCTTGTCCCCCTGCATTGCTCGTGGACTCCCCTTCATTTTTTTCTTTCAATATTTCACCAGTACATTCCAGTTCTTCCTCTAATCCAGAAGCAGCTGAGAGTTTTGGTTGGGTGACATCCACAAGTTGATTTTTATTCTTAATACTGAGGTCCAAGGCTGACTCAGCATCCAGTTTGGTCATCTCAAGCTTTCCAGCATTATGATCAAGCTCATGGCTTGCTGTAGACTTGCTACTTGGTTGGTGTGTGTCATTTTGAATCCTGAGGTTAGGGGACAAGGTAATGTCTCGGTGCTGGATATCAACAGAATTCTTCTCACTTTCTGCTTTCTTCAGTTCTGTTCCTGATGAGCCTCCTTTGTTACTGGCTCCTGTGCAGATAGAAGGGTTGTTTTCATTTGATTCAGCATCCTTGCATTGTAATTCAGAGATGCCCTTTGAAAGCCTCACAGGGCTTTGCTTATGTGAATCTGGATCTATGACTCCAGCGTAGCCACAATGTTTAGTTTTATTTTCTGGAGAACATGCACAGTTTAAAGATTTATTGCAGTCTGACTGACATTTCTGACATCTGGAGAAAAACAGACCTGTGGCTTCCAGATAAGATCTGTACGGAGCCAAACTGAACACGTTATTAATGACTGGCATAGGTGGGGAAGGAGCAGACAGTCTCCTGCCTTCCTTAGAGGAAGGGACAGATAGGAAATTAATCTCCGATGTTTTTCTGTTTGGACTAATATTGTAACTCTTTGGTGGGCTACTCAGTCCACAGTTTACCAGCTTGTTATTGATAACTTCATTCTCTTTACTGAATGTTGACATACCATGATTATTATTGGATGAAATATCAATGCTTGGTATATGTTCATGCATATAAATATCCTTTGGTCTTTGATCTGCTGGGGAAACAGCCAGACTCTCAAAAGTCCCTTTCAAGCGTTTTCCAGAGAGAACTGGTTGAAAAGCACTGTGTTTACTTATCAGTTGCTGCTGGCCTGTATATTCCTTACTGGAAAGCGAGTTTAATGAATTATAACATCGTTTCTCCATTTGCGCGTCGACAATAACGTGCGGCCTGAAGTGCAAGATATCGGGTGCAGGCAGTTTACCACTTGCCTGATCCTGGTGTGATGCCGATGCACTCTTTCTGGAGGGACTCTGCATCTCCAGCTGTGCTGATTGTGCTCCAGATTCTAATCCCGGGTGAATCAAGGGACCTGTCATGGGGATACCTTTCTGCAATTGAGGGTGAGGAACAGGATAGCCAAGAGATTCAGAATGCTGTGGGTAGGGGATCCCTTGGCTTAGCTGTCCTCCGAATGTTGAACTGGATACAGGCAACCGGCTGCCTGTGCCTTGAACTGGATATGGACATCCAGTCACCTGCGCTCTGAAGCCATGTGGATACAACAACGAGTAGGGACTTGGATTTTGCTGATTTAAAATAGTGTTTTGAGAGTGAACAGCTTTTGGCTGAATTGGCATTGGAAACTTTGGAGGTGATAACTTATCACAATAGAAAGGTGGCCGGACCTGTTGCCCTTCACTTGTTGAATACGGGTGCAAAGGAAGTTTCTGGAAGTCTTGGAGGTTGTGTATAGGTGCGTGACTTGGTATGTTTCCATTGGAGTTTTCATATGGCAGCACAGAATACCTGGGATCTTGTAGAACATTGCTATTGTAAGTACCGTATCCTTGGCACAGGGATGAATGCACTCCAGGAGGTCTTCTAGTTTCTTTGGAGATTCTGCCCACAGAGTTAATCTGTGGATGATTAGATCCATGATGCAATGATTTATTTTTCAGAAGAGGATTACCATACTGCTGATTATGCATCAAGTGATCACTATTTGCAATCAAACAGCTCGAAGTAACAGGAGTTGGCATTCTCCATTCAGTTTCCTGTCCTCTTCTATGAAAATGATCCGCTGAATTTTCCAAAGAGTAGCCAGCCCCAGAACAACAAATACTACTTCTATATACAGGTTGCGGAAATGCTACGTTTCCACAGTTATGGACTGTAGGTGCAATTAAGTTATGTTTTCCAGCTGCAGAAGGGCAGAGGATGCCAGAGAGATTCTGACCATTTCTCAGGCTCTTTTGTCGTTCAACAAAAGTGACCCACTTTGACCGAACGTTCATCAAATCTTTGACCAAATCAAGTTTATCTTTCTCATTTACAGATCGCTGAAATGTTGGAGATGGAGTCTCAGGTTCTGTCTGATACAAACGGTTGCCGAGGTGACTATCTTCAGTAGGCTGGGACTGGGTAGATGAACTACTTGTGGTTTGCAAGTAGGATCGTGACTGGCTCCAGACTCCTGAGGGGTCGGTCCCGTCTCGATTTCTAAGATGATATGCTAAATATGATCCAGTGTATTTAAGGGAATTTGCTTGAGCATAACTGGGCAGGGGACTGGGTTTACAAATCCCCGTCGATAATTCACTATGTTCATTCTCCAGTCGAGGCATCTTGCTACAAATGAGGGAATCCACGCAATCAAGATTTCTTTTATTGGCCATCATGATGCTTCCCGTCTTTTATTGGCTCCAGATAAAGGAAAAGGGCCTTAACCAGAAAGAGAGGAAAGAACATTTTAAAAAAGACAAGCAACATTGTATCATGGTTAAAGATGTAGAGTACACATACAACATGCAGACAGGATTAAAGAACTGCTTAATTTACAACATTCTGTCAGTATGAAGACATTTCATCAACTGAGTACATCACAATAGCAAGAATCAGACAAAATAGAAAAATAATTAAAATAACCACTCTTTAATATTACATGCACAGTATTCACTATTTATTTGGCTAATTAGTTGGCCATTATCCTTGCTTGCTTTGTTATAGTGACTTTCCTGTCATTAGGAATCAACTGGAAAAGGATAAAATAGAACTGTTTCTGTACAATGGAACCCAATTCTACACTAGTTCTGAATGGATGTGACAGGTATCTACAATCGTTAGGTACAGGATTTGCCAATTTTTCAACACAAGTTATGAATCAAAAGGCTAGGTTTGTCTCTGGTCTCCTGAAATATTTTCCAAATTGTTCTTAAATCTCCCTTGAATGATGTGATACACCTATTCTCTTTGCAGACTGAATTTAAATTAGATTACCAAGATTATAAAGACAAGCTTTATTTGGGAAAAGGCATCAATTCATGTTAAGAATTACAGATCAAGGCCAGTCTTTGTCAAAATGCTTTAACCTGTTCACAGATTGTGAATAAAGATCTTAATTACTACACAAGAGCATACAGACAACAGCAGGAGTAGACCAAATGGCTTCTCAAACTGCTCCATCATTCACAAAGATCATAGCTGATCCAATCTTAGCTTCAACACCACATTTGTTCTCCCTTCCCAGATCCTCTATGGTTTTCATCTGTCAATCGCTGCCTTGAATACATACAATGATTCTCCCTCCTTTGCTCTCTGGTGCAGAGAATTCCAAAAGGTTCACAACTCAGAAGACATTCCTCTGCCTAAAACGGGCAATCCCTTATTCTGGAACTATATCCCCTAATTCTAGATATCAATGCTAGAAGCATCTTCTCAGCATCCATCCTGTCAATCCCCCATCAGAATCTTGTATGTTAATAAAATCAGCTCACCACCTACGATACATCCAACCTTTCTTATGTTAACCTCTGTCCCAGGAATCAACGTCATTAACATATTTGCATTGGAGGCAGTTAGTACATCATTCCTTAAATATGGAGACTATAATTGTATGTAGAACTCCACGTGCAGTCTCTCTAACACCCTATAAGCAATATCAAAACTTGCCTACAACTATGTACTCCATAAGCTTTGCAATAACAGCCAACATTCCATTGGCTTTCCAATTACTTGCTGGATCTGCATGCTACCTTTTTGCCTATGTACAAGGAACCTAGATCCCTTTGAACAACACGGTATAGTCTCACTTTGTTGGGGAAAAAAAGTCATTCTTCCAAAGTGGATAATTTCACACTTTCCCCACATTATTTTCCATCTGACACTCAGATAATTTGCTTATATCCTTTTGCAGGCTGTTTGAGCCCTCCACACAATTTTCGAGCCCACCTATCTTTGTTCAATCAGCAAATCTGGCTACAGTACACACAGTTGCTCCTTCACATATATATGAAGTCAGAGCATGGAAACAAGCCCTTCAGACTAACTGACGTACGCTGATCAATAGGCCCATCCAATTCTATAGTTTAGTTATAGATAGTTGAGATCTCAGCACTAATTCAGGTCATACTTGTTACTGATTGCCAATCTGAAACCGACACATCTATCCCAACTCTGTTCCCTGTTTGTTAGCCGCTCCCCTAGCTTTACAAATATTAGCCTCACCCTTCATACTCTTACCTTGTGCAACAACCTTTCTTGGCATCACACTGAAGGCCTTCTGGAAATCCAAATACACCACATCTGCTGGTTGCCCTTTATCCACCTTGTTTTGTGGATCCCAACAAATTTTAGCCACTGTGTCAAACACCATTTCCCTTGCACAAAACCATATTGACTCTCCTCTCTCGAATTATCATTAAATGTTCTCTTATTACCTCAATACCAAATTACTAAACACACCCTCCAATGAATACATTTGTTTACTCATGTGTATTTTTTTTATCTTTAGGAAGCTTGCTTACATTTAGAATTCCTCACTTTGTCACCTCCCATTGGTCAAACAGAGTTTATCTGATACATTCAAGAGTGCTCACATCAAGGTCAGGGTTGAGGCGGTCTTCAAAGTGTTTCCTCCAGCAGGTGCGAACTGGCTCTCAATAGGCTCTTACAGTTTGGACCAAAGACAGCCTTGGAAGTGCTGAAGAACCCTCAACATCATGGCTGTTACAAGTTGCTGAGCCTCCTGCTCTCTTTCCATTCACCACCCATTCTTTCGATGATGGGGTTTTCTGCTGGACCTCTGCCTTCAAGTCCCTTTAGAAATAGTAGGGCTTCCAATCCTAGAATATCTTGGACTTGTGGGTCTCCTGGTCATTCTCATAAGACCAGTGCTGATTTTTCTTGGTAGAGAAACCAAATGTCTCTTTACGGGTGTCAATTATGATGAACTTCAGGGAGTGATCATCTTCAGAGGTGACAAATCCAGATGTGGTAAGAACAGAGGGGCTTCCCTGCTGCCTTCCACAGAGAAAGTCATTGCTAGGCTTCTCAACTACCTCCTCTCACTGGCCAAGAAACACCTTCTGTCCATCCAAGGCACAATTGACATGATCTTCTAAGAGAAATGCAGGGCCCGTCACTATACCACGTGCTTTTGATGACACTAGCCTTTTAACTCGATCTGGGGACGGACCACGGAGTACATTCAAATTTGGTTGCAATTAATTCATTACTGTATCCAAGCCATGATTCTAAATGAGGTGTCCACAACAGTCAATCTCAGTGAAGATCAGCAAGGAAGGAAGGCTGGGTCACTGCCAACACATGACCCAAATCTTTCTTGCTGAAATGCTACACCTCACCTCCAAACTTCTCATAGGAGTGGAGCCAATCTTCCAAATTAATATAAAAGTGTCCAACCTTTGGCGACTGCACTCCAGATGCTCTTTTCCAAACTCCAATACAGGAGGAGAGAAAGGCAAAGATTTCAAGCATATCCTCAAATCCTCTTTGGGGGGGAAAAATGCAACATCTCCTATAATGCTTGGGAATCACAGGATCATTACTGCCAAGTGGAGAAGCGGCAGGATTGGGATGGCTTGGAGATCGAGTCTGTGCAATGTGAGCACCAGATGCCCTGCATAAGTGGCAGAAGGAACAGACCAACTCACATAGTCATGTGCCCACTTGTGTTAAGTGCGTGTAGTTCCCACCTCACACTTAAGTCAATCTTAGAACCCAGAGTGGAAGAAAGTCTCTCAATCCTGAGTTTATTGAAGGACTTCTGGAAATCCAAGTACACTCCATTGACTGACTGCACTTTTTGTTTTGTTTGATCAATCCAGATCAATGAACGATGAGACTCTCTGTTGCAGTTGTCATGGCACTTCAATTACTCACTACGTTTATGTCAGGTGTTGCAGGACCAAAGAATTGAAGAGACAGAAGAAGAATTTGCTAGAAATATTCAGCAGACATAGAAGTGTGTTTAGAGAGGAAAAACAAAACAGATATTGCTTCAAGCTGAAGACCTTGCATCGGAACCGGTAAAAGTTAGAAATAAAGCAAAAAGCAGAGGGATTATTGGTGACAGGGCCGAAAAGGGGAAAGATGGAGTGGTGGTGCCAACCAAAAAGGTAAAGGGCAGCAAATGATGAAAAACAATGGCTTAAGTGTGAAATGAAGAGAGAAATGCTGAAAATGAGAGATGCAAGACAAGCTGATTCTTGGAAATTGTTGAATTCAAATGGTCTGAAAAGACTCGTTGAATAATTAGTCACACAATTCGGAGAAATCTAATTAAAACTACAAGCTGTGAAATATTTAGAAGTGTTCAGATATCCATTTTTGGGAAAGTCATTGTATAGTTGCACCATCAAAATTCACATTCATGATGAGGTGTGAAAACACTTTCTTAAAAAGGATTTCACTATAAAACTCCAAACTTTAACACTTCGTAATACAGGGACTCGTGTGCAACAAAGCAGCAGTTATATTTCAACCTGAATATATGCCACTGAACAAAAACTGCTCAGCTGATACCTCAAAAGAATGTTACTCATGTCACACTTAATGGTCCTCTGAACCGGATTAAAGCTAATTAGCATTATGTAGACAGATGTCCAATGCACAACTGAAAATCAAGTTTAATTAAAGCGCAAAACAAAAGGGAATTATTTGCACTGGTACATTTCAGGCACATTAAGAACTTGTATGGAGGCAATATTAACTCAAGTCCACAAAACACTAAATATAGATGCACAACAACAAAAATTGTATCCCAAAAACAATCACAAAATAAAAATCATATTGGAAAAAAATCTACGAGTTAGGATATTGGCAAATCCTAAAAATTACACAGAAACTATCTTAAACAAGTTCCAGAAACTATTATCCACATTACCTGTTTTTATTGTATAGAACACATGTATCTATCTATAGGTTATGGAGCCCCATTAATGAAGGGATTTTACTAAGATTCAATCGATCTCCGGTCAGGGTCCAAAACTGCAAATCTGATTCACCACCTTGAATAAATTATTTGCTTTTGCAAGTGCTTCAAGATTTTCTGTGATCATATTGTAAAGCATTTTAAAAACGTTCAGTGTTTATTTTAAACTACCAGTAGGTGGCAGATTTACATCCAAAGATTTTCACAGACTCACTACAATATCCTTTCACAATAGAAGAAATTGACCAACACGTTGCATGCCTCCCATTACCACTTGACTATCAGCTTGGTAAGATCGATGGTTTTAAATTGCATCATCAAGAGAAACAATTGCAGAATTTATTGAATATATTGGAATCCATTTATGAAGAATTCACAAGTATATTCAAGAATTCAAGATGATTGATTAGAATTAGCAACCTTAGCATTGACTTACAACTACAAAGGCACTTAAATTATAGCATGTATACTTATCATTAGCATACAACATTAAGTCATGTGCAAAGGTTTCTTCCTCCTACGCAATAGATTCCAGTCGAGTTTCAAAATACACAATAATATTGCTCATTAGAAAAACACTCCAGCATAATATACAGCTTAAAACTAATCAAATAAATGTACAACCTACTTAAATCTTGGAACTACTTAAGAACTCCTAGTGTTTTTCTTCCCTGTTTATAACAATCATTGATAAACATGTTGCTGCATAAAAATCTCTAAACTATTAACTACTGCATATTAAAAGATTGTCACAGCAGCACAAATAATTAAAATACAATACACATACCATTATAGTTCTCGACCGACATGGTCCATCATTAATTCCACAAATGAAAGTTATGTACAAACACCAGTTCATTAGAAACTTTTGGCGACTCGATCTATATCCTGTGCGCACTGCAGCTGAAGCAATAACAAATGGAAAGTCTTAGGTGCTGTGTGTTGTCTGTTTGGCAAAGGAAACAGACTCGTGACAATCACTGCAGCATCAGCCAATAACCAGCTGCCAAGTACACCTCTTTGAAGAGCTGCCAGGGATGGCAAACATTTTTATCTACTAATCTCTATTAATCTAACTACTGTGTTTCAATCATGTACCAACAAGTAATTTACAAATTTACGATAATGCAATCTAGATATGTAATGGCTTATGAAATCAGTTGTGACCTTAGCAGTTACAAAGGAGAGAATGTAATTTTTATTGTTTTCAGACTTTCAATTTTAGCTGAAGAAATAGATTTTACTTCTTTCAGCACTAAAAAAAACCATGCTTAACTTTCAATTCTTGCCACAGTATAGTTCAGAACCCATTTGCTCTCCATCTCTCACACGTACACACACACCAAATTCTGTAAATACCTCAAAACCCCATAAAGAATGAAGTCCACTCATTGAATTTTAAAAAGGCATTCATTGTTGAAGTTATTTTCATTTGAAAGATGTCTAAATTCAACATTTTTGTTGATGCCAATATTCATAAAAAGTCTGCTTTCACAGAAATGGAGATACAGTTGACTTAACACAAATGTTAATTTGGATTAAAAAACCCCCAAGGGTGAATGCCAAGGTTCCCCAATTTGGCACACTGATTATTGGGATTAAATCAACTGTTCAATATAAAACTAATAAAGTCAGAACCATGAAAAAAACAATAAAAAGAACCTGGTTTAGTAACAGGATTCCCTCTTCCCAGTCCAACTACTCAGATTATAAAGAGCACCAAGCCATTAAATATGTGGGTGGGGAGGTGACAGGCTCATAGAAAGGAATTAAGTACCACTAATTAAAATATTTTCACAATTTTTTTTGAAGCATTTAAGCTTTACTTTCCATGATGCTTTTTTTTCCCCACAAGTACAGAAACCATGTCACATTAAATGTTATGTTCTCTCCCGGAGTTCTAAAATACCTCAAATCACCCTTCAACTACGTCTTACTGATCTCAACCGGATCCTGGTTAAATAGCACCTAGATTTTATAATTATTTTCCTGGTTTCCAAATCTCTCCATCCCTTATCTTATAACCCATTGATTTTAGCACTCCTCAAATTCTGGACTCTTGATCACCCTATGTTTTAATTCCTTCACCTTGAGTTGTGGTGTTAAATTCCCAAGCTCTGAAATCCCCTCCCTGAATCTTTCTGCTGAGCTCTCCTGCCTATTTTAAGAGAATCCCAAAAACCTTTCAAAATCTACTAATATCTCCAAATGCAGCTAGGCATCAACCCATGATAATACCCTGTCAAGTATATAGAAGTATCTTACTCTCTGAAAAGACAGCTATCTGAATGGTTCCGGTTATTATTGTTGACTTTGGAAGTCAATAGTAGCTTTCAAAGTTGTACATGTAGGTCAGTTCAACCAATTGCTATAAATGCCCAAAAAATCCAGTGGTTAATAATTTCCAATTGTTTGAAGTGTAGGTTAAGTCAACACTGCGACAAATTGAAGCTTTTTTTAAATAAAGGCAAAACATCAAAATAACAATGGAAATTCTTCCACTTGTATCCCTAGAATAAAAGCATATTCACAGAATAACTTGCAAACCATTTCACCACATTATCCATACAATTCTGAATCAATTTGGGGTAACCTGGAATTCATTAAGGATGTTCAAGAATTTAATTTTGCCTCAGATACATAATCAGAATTCAGCCACTGCACATAACTATTACCTGGTGTCGTGAAGCACTAGAATCAATCTCACAAGACTGTACTGAAGGTCAGACAGATGTATTGTATTGATCTGCCTTTCATCTGCCTGAGGGAGGGGGGCAAAATCACCTAACAGGTGTAGTCCAACACTTTCTTTGGTTGTACAAAACACTGTTTTTACACATATTTGGAGGGACTGTACAATTCCAAGGTCGATGTTCAATTATCATCTCTTAACCAATGTGAAACAAGAAAGTGCATGCTCAGCCATGTCTGCTAAATGACTCTCTTGTACAGTGAAGACCCTGCCTCTGGTCAACATCCAACTATAATGAAAACATTTGTTCCATTCAGTCAATCCTGACACATGGTGCCCTTGATGGTAATGGAGTTACCACAAAAAACTCCAAGAAAGTTACCTCCAAGAGAACATTCCAGTAGGCTATGGTGACTTGCAAGTTAAGCCTACCTGCTGTTTCTACATGACAGATGTTCTACCATGCCTTGTATCTATCACTAAGGATATGAACATAACAAGGAACCTCCAGTGTAGGCAGGGCTTGAAGTCTGACCCAATCAAACAAACAATAAAAACAAACCTACTATACAGCTCTTCACTCTCAATTTCCTCATGACATAGGAGACCATTCAGTCCATCAAATCTATGCTGGCTCTCAGAACAATCCCATTCACTCACCAACCAACATTACATTTCACGACAACTCATTCTCTCTCATGTGCCCATTGGTTTCCCCTGCTAATACCAGCACAGTAAAGGCAAGGCACAAGTAGCCAATTAACCTCATAGCCAGGATATCTGGGATGAAACTGGAGCCTCCTAGAAAAAACCCATGAACTCACAGGGAGAATATGCAAACTGCAGACAACACCAGAATAAAGGATCAAATTGGTATCACTGGAGCCGAGGGAACAGCACTACCCGCTGCACCGCTGTGCCATCCACTGAGTCCTCAAAGGTTGGCTTATTGTTAATACGATTAGGTATCAGAATTTGTTGTTCTGTGAATGAAATTAAATATTTAAGAACTTTCAGAAAAAGTTTCAGTACTGGTGTGGTAGAATATTAACTGAATTTGATGTGAACCAGCAGTCTCCCATCCCATTACTGCGCTATCTGGTACATCCGCTGTAGTTACCCTTGAGCAGTTGTGCAGTATGATACATAAATGGGGTTAATGATGCCAAAATTCAGAAACAAGAACAGAAAGTGCTGCAAGTAGTCAGCATGCCAGGCAGCATCTGGAGAAAGTTAATATTTCAGGGCAATGACCTTTCATCAATACTTCTGTGTTTTTCATTCCATGGTTGTTCTCTGATTCACAAGTACTTCCAACATTTGACTTTTTATTCCAGAAATCCAACATAAATTTGCTTTTATTTATTTTTATATCCTCACTTACCATATTTTCTCTTTAAATATTTGCCTTCACTCTGGAATGGTTTCCCTTACTTGCACATCGTTTCTATTGGACAAGCTTCAATCTTCTCTCCATTCCAATTGTGCTGTCTTCACTGAAATATTCTTAGAGATACACTGACCTCGTTTAGTATAGTTCCGGTTATGCTTGATGTTGACCACTTACATTTCCAATTCAAAGGGACCTTTCCATACATTACTCGTGTTTCTTACTACAAAGAGACCATTCGGTCCACTGAATCTACGCCAGCATTCAGAGCATCAACGTCACTCCCCCACTTATTCTCTCCCACGTTATCCATCAACTCTCCCAACCCAGATTCTGCAGTTAGGGTAATTTACATCCTATTAAGCCACTAACCTTTGTAACACTTTTCTTTCATTGGTTTTAGGAACATTCAGTAATGCAGGAACAACCTAAGGTTTCAAGACACTAGATCTACAAAATTTAAGGAGTTACACACGGAAAATAAATTTTTTTTTGCATCAGGACTAAAGTCAGAAATGTTATAAACAAATTAATCAACCTTGATCTAGTATCAAACCAAGGACTTTAAGTAAAAAAGTTTTTTTTCCTTAAGATTCACACTAAACTCCAGGGGGAGGGGGCTGTTGGGGAGGCAAACTAAGAAAGCAGGTTCAGGCACCATGTGTGACTTGTAGTGCCCGAGCCTCTTTTGTACTATGATTGCTCACTTCTTCATTACCTCAATGCAAAATCCACTGACAAAGTATGCAAAGGGCTTTATTTTAAACTAAATCTTTTAGTTAAAAATTACTTTACATGCATAGATAATTAAAATGCTGAAAGGCAAAATTTGAAAGCTGTAAAAACAAGATACTGCAGGTCAAGCTTTATCTGTTGAAAGAAGGTAGCCAACATTTCCAGAATGTGGTTCCTTTTTGTTAGAGCAGGATGATATTACAAATATTTTTTTTAAAGACGACAATAATGGAAAGGGGCAAGTGGGAGAAATAACAATTGAATAATCAGAAAAAAACTACAGGGAGCAAATGGGGAAGGAGAGGCACAAAGCACAAATGATTTGGGTAAATTGACAAAGCAGCAAATGATTAAATCACCCCAGCAACTCTGTTTTAATGGCTAACACGAAGGGGCATAACTTTAAGGTGACTGGAGGAAGGTACTTGGGGGGGGAATGTTGTAGGGAAGTTTTTTTAAATTAAAAAAAACAGAATGGTGCGTGTGTTGAACGCACTGCCAGTACAGGTGGAGGGGCAGATACATTAGGGACATGTAAGAGAGTCTTAGATAGACTCATGAATGACAGAGAAATGGAGGGCTATGTGGGAGGGAAGGGTTAGATCTTAGAACAGGATAAAATGTTGGCACAACACTGTGGGCTGAAAGGCCTGTACTGTGCTGTAATGTTCGACTATTTCCATCCCAAACACAAGCTGCTCCTTTTTCACACTGCTGTAAATGTTGGCACTCGTTGTATGTTGCTAGCACCTTGCCAGTCAGAAAACTGGAGCTATAGTTCCATTTAATCCATGAGCCAACTGGAACCTCCTGTTTTACAAGATTTTCCTCCAGCCTTTAGTCCGCGTACATTGCCATTTCCGATAAAAGCTCTGCCTTTGCACAGCACTGAATTGTCAATGTAGTACATACATCTGTGCTTGCGAGTGTGACTTCTTTCCATAACTGCCATATCAGAGACAAGAGTACTTACAATTAAATTGGCAAGAAGTAAATAAGGGTATGAGTACGAATAAGTCACTTACATTTATCCTTTCATCACCTCACCCCAAAGCACTCTGCAATGAATATTTTAAGTGTAGTCAGTAGTTCATGGAATGTAGGAATTTAGGCAACCAATTTATGAAAAGCAAGCTCCCACAAATAGCAATATGACAAGAATTGTATGCGACAATGAACACGAAGGATTCTGATGTCCAAAACCAAAGTAGGCATCTGTCCGTTCGAGCCACAGATGATTAATCTTTTAAGAACTTCCAGCAGTTCGTTTTCTTTTCAGCTTTATTTCAACAGCAACACAAATTCTGTTTCTTAAAATCAGTTTTCAATAATACTTTTAGCCACTTTTGTGAACCAATTATTTTTAATCATCTGCTAATTACATTGATGCAACAGAATTCAATCTTGAAAATACAGATTATGATAAATCATTTTCCAATCAAAGATCTTAAATCACTCAAGACAATGTCTCTGAACTGTAGCAGGACTTGGATCATTTTCATTAGCAGCAAACATCCCAATTGTTCTTTCATTTAAGTAGTTAATGATCTCATGAAAACTACCCATTGACTTTTTAAAAAAAAGCATTGCTGGCACTCCATTCTCTGAAAGCACTGACGGGTTAATCACAACCGGCTGTTCTATTGTCCCGCTGAACAAGGTTGCCTTTGCCTAATTCCACTCCTGTGTGCCAGAAGCTTGATGCGATTGTTTTTCTTTCCAGCTCAACTTTAGCTCCAAGATCCAGCAAAGATCGACCCTTGGCTGCCTTCCATTCCTCACCAAGCCAACGTCCCTTGCTGATTCCGCACATACTTTGATGATACGCAGCACTATGTGACTACCTTCCTCCATCGCTGTTGCGTTTTCTGATATAAATCCCAGAAGATCCAGGTGAACATTACACAATGAATCCACAAACCATAACTCTCTCCCCCGACCACATTCTTGGATTGAACTAGACTATCGGCAACTTTATTACTCGAGGCAGACCCAAGTTTCCAATCTTATGTTCACTCTGTCCAAAGGACCTATGCATCACTCAATATCTCCAGCTCCACCCTTCTGTTGCCAATCCATGCTTGCTACCTCTAGAAATTAACTGGTCTGAAGGAGCTGTGCATAAAATTGAGGATTAACATTTGATGTATTTTGCACCTATTGAGCCTTTCAATAATTTTAATTTTTTTTAAACCATTTTCTGAGGGGGCATGTACAAGTAAGATAACTTTCTTAGTCAAATGTACATTCAAAATACACAGTGAAATACACCTCTTGTGTAGAATGTTTTGGGGGCAGCCTGCAAGTGTCACCATGCTTCCAGCACCAACATAGCACGCCCATACCTTCCTAACCTATACGCCTTTGGAATGTGGGAGGACACAAGAGCACCCGGAGGAAACCCACGCAGGCATGGGGAGAATGTACAAACTCCTTACAGACAGAGGCCAGAATTGAACCCTTGTCGTTGGCCCTGTGATAGCATTATGCTAACCGCTACACTACCGTACCTGATGACTGCACTGGAACAAATGGGTGGTGATGCAATGTGCCCAAAGTTAGGGTGAAGATCCCCACAGGAGGAAGAGGGGGGGGAAGGTCCAGTCTTAGGGGTCCACAAATCTTTCCACCTTGCATTCCAAGCTTATGCTAGGTTTTCCACAACTTCCTCTCTGTTGTTCTGTAAATGTTTATACCATCTCTGAATCTCTTTTGTCTTGGTGTCCTTTTTATCTTTAGCATTTATCAATTAATTACACTATTTCTCTTCAAAAACCAAAATCACCCAGTTCTGTTGTTATTGAAAACTGTGCACATCCATCTTTGTCTAAGTCATTGCTCAGAAATGTCAGAGTATTTCAAAGGAACACATCATATTAGTGGATGTTCGACAAAGGTCACCGACATGAAACATTAACTGTTTCTCTTTTCACTGATGCTGCCTGACCTGCTGGGTCTATTTTATTTTATCAGCATTGTCTATTTTATTTCTGATTATTTCAAGCATTTCCTTGGTATTTTCAAGTTGCTGATAATCAGTTTCTCCAGTTTGGGTTGGAACCAGCCAGTTCCAACAGAAGGTAACCAACTTCTGATACTAACTCAGCTTCTCTCTCCACAGATGTTGCCAGATCTGCTGGATTTTTTTTTTGACAAGCACTCTCCTAATTCAGATGTCTTATCTCTGCTGCTATGTTCTGTTCCTCACAGTTCCAATAAGTCTTTTTCTCCTGTTCTTAAACATCTCCCCCTCTTCTAGAGGGAGCAGTTGCAATTAGCAACCCTTTACCATCAATTTAGCCAATACCAATACCAGCATCTGACCTCTGGAGTATTTCCAACACTTGCAATGTTCTACTCCCAGCATCACCAACCTTTAGACTTTTACTCCAATCTGGAATGCACAACCAGAGAGAATGATGGCAAGACTCAATAATAACTTTCAAAAGGGAATTAAATAAATAACTGGAAGAGTAACATTTTATAATGCCATTGAAGGGCAGGATTGAGGAATTGGACAGTCTGTTCAAAGTTCTGCCACAAACATTGGGCTGAATGGCCTCACTTTCTGCTGTGTCATTCTATACCAGGGTGCACAAATTGCTTTTCAAGTGCAAACTGTGTTTACAGTTCTAGTTAAGTAGAGTCATTGCAAACATACGTATGTTTTGGCTAGTCTGATGTTATAAATTCCATTGACACCTACCAGGGAGGTACAATATCCAGTGCAGTGTCCTGGCTTTGGTAGGTGTGTTGGGGGGGGTGGGAAGGGTGTCACTGCCTCCAATGCTTGTTGGCCTTTATCTTGACAGCTAAACGCTGCATGTGGTATCATGGGACCATGACATCAGATAGCTGCAGCTCGATCATATTCAACAATTGTGGAGATCTTGTGATCTCCCTGAAGAATTTGTGCTCAATACATGGTCTGTGCACTACACCCTGTACCCACTACAGATAAAAATACTAATACTTAAATCTTAAATATATTTTGTTGACACCAGATGGAATACCTACAACTTCTTCAGAAATGACTTCTTCCAAGATAATGCTTGTCTATTTTATTTCTGAGTATTTCAAGCATTTTCTTTGCATTTTCAAGTTGCTGATAACCAGCTTCTCCAGTTTGGGTCAGAACCAGCCAGTTCCAACATAAAGTAATCAACTTGTGACATTAACTCAGCTTCTCTCTCTCTACAGATGTTGCCAGACCTACTGGATTTTTTTGTCAAGCATTCTTTTATTTCAGATGCCTATCTGTCACGTTCTGTACCTCACAGTTCCAATACGTCTTTCTTTCTCCCCCTTTATAATTTCTTAAACATCTCCCCCTTTACTAGGGAGAGCAGCTGCCATTAACAACCCTTTACCATTAATTTAGCCAACACCAATACCAGTGTCATCTGGATTTGCTCCACCCCACCCCATTGTAGTTATTTGTTTTGTTCTCTTACCCCTGGCTGATGGATATGAAAGGTTTAGAGGGATACAGGTCAAAAGCAGCCAAACGGGACTACCTTAGATGGACACCTTTGTCAGCATGGACGAGTCGGGCCAAAGGGTTTGTTTCTGTGCTGCATTGCTATATGACGCTATGACCCTGACCGTTCTTTGCAAGTTAAAGCAAGTTTGGCTTCTGAACTTTTCTGATTCTTAAGAATATCAATCTGAAATGTTAATGTTATTCAATCATTATCTATGGAGGGAAATGGACAGTCAACATTTCAGATCAAGACCCTTCATCTGGCTTCATCAGTCTAGATGAAGGTTCCTGACCCGAAAAATCAACTGTCCATTTCCCTCCACAGATGCTGCCTGACCTGCTGAGTTCCTCCAGCACTTTGTGTGTTGCTCCAGATTCCAGCATCTCCAGTCTCTTTTGTCTCCACTATTCAGTCATGATTCTTGTGCTTGCTAACCTACATTGGGTCTTACTTTTTTCAAAATTCTAACTCTCTTCAAATCCCTCTCAGGGCCCATTTTCATCAGGTGAAAATAGCTCCTTTCAGTCTGTTGACATTGAAATTAAGCACAAATATTCCTCAAGGAGTTAAGCCACTGAAATTAATTTTGTATCATTTTCTTCATTCTTGCTGGATGCCACTCTTGAATTTAATGGACCACAGTTGCCTGGACAGATTTCCTACAAAGGCTGAAAGGACTCATCTTCTCATATCACACGGATATTTTCTAAAATTGATTTTCCTGAGCCACACCTTCAGTTTACCAAATTTCTGATGCATGCCCAATAACAATACTACAAAGGAACATTTTCTTATTGATCCTGTGAACAACTCGTGTCACCGACCATTGTAGAAGCTAAAATATCCATTAGAGGGTGCCACTTGTTCACAATCCACTAGGATAGTATTAGATGAAAATATTGGTTTTAAATTTGAAATTTTAGTAGAAGCAAAATCATCAGCAATTGCCTTCATGACTGAGTTAAAGTGACATTTGCTGGTGTTCATACATCTAAAAGTAAACAGAAAACCAAAAGGTCCAATCAACAGTAGCCGTCACCACTACGATTTGCTGCTGCAGTCTTTGAAGATGTATTCACCGCCAGACATGAACAAACTTCAACTTTTGATGTACTGTTGCAGAAACCACCAACCCTTGCCGAATCGGGTACACTTCAGGTTTCAAA
Organism: Rhina ancylostomus; assembly: GCA_030265395.1. Lineage (NCBI taxonomy): Eukaryota > Metazoa > Chordata > Chondrichthyes > Rhinopristiformes > Rhinidae > Rhina > Rhina ancylostomus. The sequence goes on from JARFYF010000066.1 coordinate 7,952,183, forward strand.
CGTCACACAAGGTCACTGTTACTGAACAGCCTCTCTGGACCGGAAATGGTAAGTGGAGACTGGTCCCTCTGGTCATACAAAATATCCTCTCAAAATAAGTATTAAAAAAAGTTAATGTTGGATCCTCTTACAGAATCCACACAGTTTTGTATTTTTCCCATTTCCCCCCCCCCCCATATATTTGCTTTCCATACAGACCCAAAAGACTGCATGGCATCCTCCTATTCCCATAGCAATTTTCTGACGTTACTTAAAAATATAAACTCTGTAATACTTAAAATACTGACAGCATTCATTCTGACTGGAGGCTCAGTAGATTGCTGCTCGAAAACAATTTGCATGTGCACAGCATTTTATTACTGCCGCTTCCAAAACTTTCAACTGGTGGAGTACCTTTTAAAGGACGTTTCATACAGGACAGAAGGGGTTATCTAGCCCCTTCAGCCCAACTCATCCATGCCAACCAAACAGGGCTCATTTCCCTGTGTTTGGCTCATGTTCATCTAAACCTTTCCCATCCATCTACCTGTCTAAATGTCTTTTAAACGTTGTAACNNNTCTACCATTTCCTCTGGCAGCTCATTCCATATACCCACCACCCTGAGTGGAAAACGTACCCCTCAGGTACCCTTTAATATCTTTCCCCTTGAACCTGTGCCCTCTAGTTTTAGACTTTCCTACCCTGGGAAAGAGACTTTGACCAATAACCTTATCCATGCCCCTCATGATTTTATACACCTTGTACAAGGTCACTTCTCAGTCATCTATGCTGTGGAGAAAACATTCGCAGCCTATCCAGTCTCTCCTTACAACTCAAGTCCACAAGTCCCAGTAGCATAGTTGTGAATCTTTTCTGCACCCTTTCCAGCTCAATGACATCCAAGGTGACCAGAACTGCACGCAGTATTCCAAATGTGGTCTCACCCATGTTACATACAGTTGTAACATGTTGTCCCAATTCATGTACTCAATGCTCTGATTGATGAAGGCAAGCACACACCTTCACCACCCTGTCGACCTGAGTCACCCCTCTGTCATATCACATTGCTTTCATAGGAGTTTTTTGTATGCAAAACTGCTGCCACACTTCCCACATTGGCACGTTGATCAGACTTGCAGAACTTCCATGTCTATTATGTGATCACCCACAGATAAGCATTATAAACACACACCCATTTCTCCATCACAAAGTCCTCTCCCTCCACACACTTCCTGCCCAACCCCCAAGGTCCAGATGAAGGGTCTCAACCCGAAACGTCAACTGTCCATTTCCCTCCACAGATGCTGCCTGACCCACTGGGTTCCTCCAGCCATTTGTTCTTCACTCCAGATTCCGGCATCTGTCATCGAGTCCCCAAGCAAACAATTGGCCTTGCTATTATGATTACTTCAGCAGACTTAAGACTGGATTTCAAAATATTTTTGCAATGAAAATGCATCTTAAAGTAGCTGTAATTAAATACAGGAATAGAATTATCAAAAGTATAAGCTGATTGAAACTGTTTCAGGAGTGGATAGCAAGCTTGGTTCAGCTGGCTATTTAGTAAGATTGTCACTTCAACTAGCAATCCATGATCTAGGCACATGATCTAAAGCAATACTCAAACGCAGCATAACATGTTAAAGTTCAAGTGTAAAGTTAAACCAAACTCTATCTGCCGCCGCAGGTAGATGCAATAGGTAGAACACAACAGTACAGCACAGGAAAAGGCTCTTCAGCCCAGGATGTCTATGCCGAACACGATGCTGAATTAAACCTCTTCTGCCTACACATGGTCCATATCCCTCCATATTCATACATCTAACAGGCTCTTAAATGCTACCGTTGTTTCTGTTTTCACTATTACCCCGGCAGCCCATTCCAGGCACCCACCACTTTCCGTGTAAAACAAAACTGCCCCGCACATCTCCTTTAAACTACCCGCCGCCCCCCCCCCCCTTAAATGCATGTGGTCTAGTATTT
>JARFYF010000066.1:8099402-8111019 GCA_030265395.1 Rhina ancylostomus
CTCAGTACAGCAACACTGTGACCACTTTGCACTACACAGCACTGAAACTTATTTTCTCTCCATTCCCCTTTCATTCTTTTTCCACTTATATGCACTAAGAGTTAATTTATAGTTGTCAATTAACCTACCAGCGTGTCTTTGGGATGTGGGAGGAAGCCAGGTCCCCAAAGAAAACACTTGCGGTCTCAGGGAGAATGTGTAAGCTCCACACAGACAGCGCCAGAGGTTAGGATTGAACCTGGGTAGCTGGAGCTGTGAGGCAGCAGCTCTACAGGTTGCACCACCGTCAACACTGGAAGTGTATGATGTGGATAGAAGAGGTAATGGGAAAAAGGAAAGATTGCTATAATAACAGAAGATATGAAGTCAGGACTAAACCTGTGATTTCTGCAGCCGTATCAGAACTGAAAGGGAATAAGGAATCTGAAGCAAAGGAGGAATGCAAGAAGGCAGATTGTTACTGCAGTTAATGAGGAGACAGTTGCTCTTCAGAGCCTCGTAACAAGTTGTTCCTATGTGCAGAGCCTCAAAAGTCTGAGACACTGTGTTCCTGCAGTGTTGGCTCAGTCTATGCTTGACTTCCCTCAATGCACAATTGGCAACTGTGCCTTCCACTCCTTGGTCCATGAGTTCTCTTCCCTCTTCCTCCTTTGCAGCACACTCTAAACCCTGTCTCTGGTCCACTGTCTGAGAGTCTTTGCTGGCTTGGTATTGGTTGTTTGATCTGATTATATTCCAATGAAGAATCGGCGTGTTTTACTGTGTTAAAGAAAATACATAAAATCACATGTTATTGTCATTTGAGGAATGATTAAATATGATGTGAAACGGTGTGAAAAATGTGGTCCAAAATATGTTAAAAGGAAGCTGCAGGGCAAGAAAAAGACTTTCATAGACATCTAACTTCCCAATATGCTTTACAAGCAATGAAGTGTTTTTTGAAGGGTTAGTCATTGTTGTTGGGTGATACTGCAGCCTATTTGGACTCAACAGATTCTTGCAAACAGCAATGTAAAATCAGGGAGATTTTGGTGATGTGAAAAATTGGTCAAGATATCAAGGAAAACTCCCACCCATCCCCATTTCACTCTTTGAAATAGCACTCTTAGATCTTTTGCATTCTTCTGAGAGAGGACACAGTTCCTCAAATGGAAGCTGGCATCTGCTACGATGCCAGGCCTCCTCAATACTACACACACAGCATCACTTCTGTGTCTGGAATGGAATGAAAATCCATAGTCTACAGACTCAGAGCCATTGCTAACTTGACCCTGACATCATACAATTGATTCTTCTTCTCGTTGGAGTAAAGTTCTTTTGGTTGGATTGGTAAAACTGAAAATCCTGGAACTAGTTAACAAATAACTAAATATGATAACTGGCATGGGATGAATGGGTTAATGGAATTTGCAAAAAGATGAAGTGAAATATGCTTTTCAATTCAAGAAATAAATGATTGGAATCATTCAAAATAATATTAAAACTTAATTCCAATTCTAGAACATAGAACAGTACAGCACAGGAGAGGCCCTTCAGCCCACAATGTTGTTGCCAAACTAATTAAACTAATGACTCAATTAATCTAATCCCTCTTCCCTGCACATTGACTATATCTCTCCCTTCTCTGCATATTCATGTGCCTATCTAAGAGTCTCTGAAGTGCTCTGATGCTATCTGCTCCCACCACCACCCCTGGCACTGCATTCCAGGCTCCCACCACTCTCTGTGTAAAAAACTTGACTCACACTCATCCTTTGTACTCTCCCTCTCTCACCTTAAATACAGTTCATGCCCTCTAAAACTAATTGAATTAACACTGGTGTTTGACAATAAAATAACAGCTTCTTCCTTTGCTCTGTTGTTCTATAACTGGTTCTATAAGATGCATTTCACTGTGTGTTTCAATGTACATGTGACTAATAAAGAAACCTTATCTTCTATCTCAGGTAAATTAGCTTAATCTAGTTTTACTTGGTCAAATCTCATATAATGTATAACTGTGGCTAATCCCTCCTATTTTAAACACTGTTCAAATGGAGTTTTGTGGTACTGGACAAAGCTTTGCAGTGAATGATTTGTTATAGCTGTTTTATCTCATAATCAGTTGGCCACATTGATTTGTTCCATTCCACCAGGATGTAACTTACATAGAAAATAGTGTCTAGACAATATTTTGATATCAGGAACTGGGAGAAGTAGGGAGGGTAAGTTTTACAAACAATGGTGCTGTTGTCTTACTCGGGCATGGGAACGCAATGAAATATCACTTTTAGAACCTTGGCTGCTCTGGAGGAACATTCACTCTGCAGAACTTTGAACTGAACACCAGGCTATTTTTTCAGCTTCTTTGCATTTGTTCCCAGTGAGTTGGCATTACAGGCATCCAACCAATTGTTGCCAACAGGCTTGACTTTCAACCTAAAGGGATACACAAACCATGAGAAATTGAGGGGGCATCTACTCCTTGGTCTTTCACCAAGTGACTCCAGTACCTCAGCAGAATTCAGAAGGGTTGGGGTGTGTTGCAGAGTCACACTCTTTCACAAGGTACAGGATCATGAGACCCCAACTAACTCCTTCGTTGTTGGGTTCTTATAACAACTCAAAAGAGGCCATTCAACCCATCACATTCATGCCAGCTCCCAGAAAAGCAACCTCATTAGTTTCATTTCCCCTTTCCTTATTGCTCTGCACCCAACAGCTTTCTCTCACCGCTGCTCATCAAGTCCCCTTTGATTCTTTTTGCCATTAACCTGCACTGAGCCAATTAACCAACCAGCACGTCTTTGTGACATGGACGGAAACCAGAGCAACCGTACACTGTCACGGAGAACGTGCAACTCCACGCAGCGCTGGACGTAAGGATTGAACCTCGGTTCCTGCAGCCGTGTGGCAGCAGCACTACCTGCTGCAAAGCACCACCACCTGCTGCACAGCACCACCATGCCATTTAGAATCACTAGCTGACCTGTGATTCAACTGGCCAACGGCATAATTTGCATTTACATCTGTAATTATGCCAATACAACATGCACTGTGGTGTCAGCATTATCACATGGGCTTGTGGCTGTTTTAAGGGGGATAGGGTGACATAGTTGTTAAGTCACTGGGCTGGTAATCCAGAGACTGAAGATCGAGGGACAGAAGTTCAAACCCCACAACAGCGGCTGGTGTATTTAAATTCATTTAGAGTCATAGAGCTATACAGCATGGGAAAACAGGCCCTTCAGCCCATCTTGACCATGCTGACCAAGTTTCCTAACTAAGCTAGTATCATTTGTCTATGTTTGGCCCATATCCCTCTAAACTTTTCCTGTCCATGTACCTGCCCAAATGTCTTTTAAATGTTTTTACTATACCTATGTCAACCACTTCCTCTGGCAGCTCATTTCCCATACGCACCACCCTCTGTGTGAGAAAGTTGCCCCTCGGGTCACTTTTAAATCTTTCCCCTCTCACTGTAAACCTGTGCCCTTTAGTTCTGCACTCCCCTACCCTGGGGAAAAGATTGTGTCCATTAACCTCATCAATGCTCCTCATGATTTTATAAACCTCTATAAGGTCATCCCTCAGCCTTACAAGACCAATGCCTTACCACTTGGCCACTGCACCACATATTTAATTAAAGTGTGATTTTGACTGACCGGGAGGTAAGGTGTTGGGCCTGTCAGCCGAAGAAGGTGGATTTAAATTTTAAAAAAGCCACCTTGGTGTCAGACCAGAGTCACAAGTAAAAATCAGATAAAGGTAGCGTTTTTTTTTCTTACAAAACACAATTAAACCACATGATACTAACTATGATATTTATATTTATGAACTTAAAACTGAAATTAAATTCCAAAGCTTCCAGAGAAGTGACTTGAACTGATAAGTTATTACTCAAACTTACTGTTACAACCCACCACATCTCCTCTTGGAAGTAATCTGTTATGACCTATCCGTTGTAAATGTGATACGCTGCAGTTGATGTGACATGTTACATGTTATTAATTTCCCCACATTGCTACAGAATCACTCTAAAAAGATAATGGTTGAAAATGCACTAACTAAATGCAAATTCTTCTTTCCTGTTATTACATTCTCTGGTAATATACAAGTATTGACTCAAGATTCTTTTGTCAGATGCAATACTTCACTGTACTATGCAAAAAGCATTTTATCTGCATCCCAGTCACTAAATGAGATTAATCCTTTTGTACTTGGGTCAAGAATTTGCAGCAAGGAATAAACTCAGCGGGCCGAGCAACATCTGTGGGGAGGAAGGAATTGTTGACATTTCAGGCCGAGACCCTGCCTCGGTGAGTGGAGAGGTGAGATAACTGGTCTAAGTTGGAGAGGGGAGGGGTGTGACAAGGGCTGGTAGGTGATAGGCGGATTGAGGAGGGGTGAGGGATGATGGATGATGGGCAGACGGAGACTGGGGGAGGAGGTGGGGGAGTTGGGAGACAAAGGGAGGCGGGTGATTGGTGGAAGCAGACAAGGGAAAAAATGGCAGAGGGAGCCAGGAGCCGGGAGTGGGGAGGTTGAAGGTGGAGACAACTGCTGGTGGATAATGAACAGGGACACAAGTGGTCTCGGTTCCAATGCAGGGTTTCAACCCAAAACACCGACAATTCCTTTCCCCCCATAGACGCTGCTCAACCCACTAAGTTCCTCAAGTAGTTTGTTTATCGCTCTAGATTCCAGCATCTGTGGTCATTTGTGTCTTCAAGAATTTGTTCTGGGCCCTCCAGGCATGGACAAGGAGATGCGTAGGAGTATTCAGTGATGTCTGAAGGTAGATCACAAACCTTTTGATGTGAATGGCACAGACCACACAGAGAAGTTGGCCTTACCTGAGCTAACTGTTCTGACGAAGGGTCTTCAACCTGAAACATTAACTCTGTTTCTCTCTCCACAGATGCTGCCTGACCTGCTGGGTTATTCTAGCATTTTTTTATTTTACATTCTAGCATCTGCAGTTTTTTTTCAAAGTCTCTCTTGTGTTAGTTAAAGGGAAGCAAGTCAACTTGGGCTGTGGTTTAGGCAGTCTAAGGCTTCAGTCTTCTGACAGGTACATCCTTATAAGAATTTTGACTGGTGCTTGCCTTGAGCCCTTCACCCAGCTATGCTGAGTATGGCATCTATCACTGTGCAGACAATGCCAGATGTACTTTATTATGATAGGGCTGAACTAGCTGAGTGGAGAAATATCTCCTGATACTTCATTGGTTAAAAGGAAAATAAAACTCTTGAGCTACCAAACACAGCTGTGGAAGACTCCTACGTTTGGATCTTGCGCTGGGCTGTTCTGTGTTACATCAAGAGCACTGCAGAATCTGTTGAAATGGAAAATCCTGACAGTTAAAAGATAATTTACAATGCATAACATTTCTTGCCCGTGTTTCACTTAATTAAAGCCAAATGGTTCACATTGGATTTTTGCAGCCCAGGTGTAAATGACAAGGTAAAAATGAAGATGACCAATCAGCAAGGAGAATCCAAGCTAGGGAGCCAATCAGGAACTGGATGTAGACACAAGAGACACGGTCCAGGAACAGAATGTGTTGCTATCACATGCCTTTGTCAATGTCCAGTTGTGATGAAGTGCAGCGGTTTTGAATACCAATGCAGCAGTCGAAGGTGGAATTAACCTGGTCAGTCAAGGGAACAGCAATGTCAGCACAACATTGTGGGCCAAAGGGCCTGCTCTGTGCTGTACTGTTCTATGTTCTATATGTTCTATCAATGTTTCAGGTCGAGTCGCGATACAGGGTTTCAACCTGAAACATCAACAATTTCTTTCCCCCCACAGATGCTGCTCGACCCACTGAGTTCCTCCAGCAGATTGTTTGTTACTCTGGATTCCAACGTCTGCCGTCTTTTGTGTCTCTCTAGAGTGGAAGGTGCCTGTGACACGCTGCCAGAGAAGGTGATGGAAGCAGATAGGATAGTAACATTTAGGAGGCATTTGAACAAGCACATGAACAGATAGGTAATGGAGCGATATGGACATTGTGCAGGCAGATAGATTAGTATGGTTGGCACAGACATGGTGGGCTGAAGGGCCTGTTCCTGTGCTGTACTGTTCGGTGTTCTATGTTCTATCACCTGCTTAACAGTGTTACATGGTGAAAATAACCCCCAAGAGTGAGAGATGTTTGGAATAATTTACTGCAATTGGTGTAGAATTACGAAGAAATTACAGCATGGAAATATCCCAAGATGTTCATACTATGTTTAAGTGTAGTATCGATGGTCTTGGTCTCAGTTTTTGCTGTGTACCCACATTGCTCTGTATACATTTCTCTTAGGCATCTCTCTATCCTCTGCTTAACCATTCACAAGGTTCCAATTTCTATTCCTAACCTTAAACGTACATGCCTTACAATGCCCATCTGTCCAAAATCTCTACTGTTAAATGGTCTGTTGGGAATGTCAATGTACCTGAAGTTGACCAGTAATCTGTGAAATGACCTCTTTTTTCTCATATCTCACTTTTCTCAGCTGGAGATGTGGAGAAGCACAGAAGAATGTTGAAGGGACCTTTGTCATTGCTCACCAGTCCATCATTTGGAAATATTCCAGTCATCCAAACAGATTAGTCAGACAGAACAAGATGTCTGTAATTAAAGTATTTCCATGCTTCATTAAACCTAATAGGTGCATCAACTTCAGGTCAGCAACGTTGACTCAAACAAACATTAAAAAATGATAGCTGGGAAAGGACCTATCAATCTTTCAATCTTATACTCAGCATGACGACTGGAACATCAAGATAACACTATCCTTCATGTGATTGGGAGGGGTAAAACAAACAGAAGCAAGAAGGCAAAGATTACTTCCTCAACTCCCCTCACCACCACGTCCCATCCCACTTCATACCCACAGTAGGGCTTTGCAATCTTTGGGGTTGTTCTTTGAGCAGAGAAAGTTAAGGGGAAACATGCATAAAGTGTTCAACTCAGCAGGTCAGGCAGCAAAGTTATGGAGAGATTTGACAGCAATGTTCAAAACTCTGAATTGTTTGTATGGAGTAGTACAATGGAAGAATTATCAGAAGAAAACACAGGGTGATTTGCAAAAGAACCAGAGGTATGAGGACACTTCTTCTTACAGAGTGAGTTGTCATCTGGAATGTGCTGTCGGAGGGACTGTTGGAAGCAAAGTTCAAAAGGGAATTGGATAAATACTCGAAAACAAAATGCAGGACAAAAGGGAATGAGAAGGGAATGGACCAAATTAGTTAGGTTCTTCAAGCAACAGCACTGGGAGAATGGGCACCACTGCCTCCTTCTGTACTGTGAATGATTCCATAAATTGACATTGTATGCAGTATCTCTCTGAGCCCATAGTTCTTCAACAGCAAATTAGACATCCCTACAAAATGGGCCAGATTCAGAACAGTCTAACATCACTGGTGATGTGGAGGCACGTCGAGGGCAAATCCGTTCTCTATAAGTACCAATGTGCAAAGGAGATAATAAGTAATTTCCTGTTATCTGGTCCCTTTTTGTCTATGTGACATTCCAAAGTGCTTTATAACCAGTTTTGGATTGTCCCTACTGTTTTGAGGAGAGCTAATTAATACATTTGTCTACCTGTTGCATCAGTCAGCCAATGACCTCTTGATAAGATAAGATCTTTATTAGTCACATGTACATCGAAACGCACTGCGAAATACATCTTTTTGTGAAGTGATTTGGGGGGCAGCCCGCAAGTGTCACCACGCTTCCAGCGTCAACATAGCATGCCCACAACTTCCTAACCTGTACGTCTTTGCAATGTGGGAGGAAACCGGAGCACCCAGTGGAAACCCACACACACACAGGAAGAATGTACAAACTCCTTACAGACAGTGGCCAGATTTGAACCCGGGTCGCTGGCGCAGTAAAGCGTTACGCTAACCACTACACTACCGTGCCTGCCCTTGTAGTATGTTCCATGATGTTTACTATTTCCAAGTTTTGGGCAACCTGAAAACTTTGAAAATACAGTCTGCGTGCCCAATTTAAAGTTATTAATGTATATCAGGGAGAGTAGGAGACTTGAAACTGAACCCTGTGAAACTTATATATTTATCACCACCATTCTCTGCTCTTAGTCACAGCCAGTTTTACATCCACTCACCTTTGTCCCTCTAATCCCCAGAGCTTCAGTTTGAAGATGTAGTGATCAGTGGGGAGGATCGTAACATAGAGAAGGAAACAGACTGGTGTAACTGACAAGCTGCTCTTGGTTGGCAGATACTAAAAACTGGCTTTCAAAAAATACATGTACCTATTTAAAAAGAGTGTAACAGTCAGTATTGGAGGCTTTACATTCCTTCCATGATACAGGAATGCAGAAAACCACAGAGCCATGGTTCCAAAACAGCCATGACTTGAGATGTAATGCAGAAAAGCAGGCAGGGCTGTGATAACAAGTTCTTGGCAATGGTAAACAAATTAGATCTGATGATATATCACGAACTGTGGAAGCATTTCCCTGAGCAGAAGCAACATTTGCAAATGTGGACTAGCTGAATTATGAATAGAAAATGCTGCAAATACCCAGCAAGTCAGACAGCATCTGAGGAGAGAGAAGCAGATTGAGGATTACTTGTCAGTACTGGAAGAGCTCGCCCCCTTGGCAAGTTACTGGGCTGTGATAATGTGTGGCGGGTCTGTTCCATTTCAGAAGGCTTCCACCTAGCTTTTGATGTTATTTCAGTTAAGCTCGCTTTAGTGAGAGGTGAATTCTCATACCCAACCAATGGCAGGTTTCCAAAGCTTGTTCACCAATGTGATCACATGGAAAGTGTCATGAGAATGAAAAAAAATTCAGAATTGATTTTGATAAATCATTTCTGATAACTTACTGGCCAAAACCAGTTTTGTAGCTTCAGGACTAACAGAACATGTATATTTGAAAAGATTATGAAGTGATAAGACTGACTGTTAAATGGTCTAACCATTTAACATACTAAAAAGCATTATTGTTTGTATTTAGGTTGTTTTTACTTTATTTCTGGCCAAGTAGATTGCAATAGATAAATCTTATTTACAAGTAGTTTATTTGAGTCTTATTTATATGTAGTTTTTGTTGGCAGTAGTACTGTAACCATAAAATAATTCCTTGGATCTCGTAACTATCCATTGTTGACAATGGTTCTTTACTTTCCTGATAAAAAATGGAAAATATTTTTAAACCCATTTCTCCATTCTGGAATTCTAGACAGGTGATGAAAAATGAAGCATTCTTCCTGGAAAATTATGAAGCTACTGACTGATTTTTAAACCAATATGTGCATGTCTAGAGCTTGGGTTTCACCCTATTTTTGGTGTGTGGTTGTGTATAGAGCCTGTCTAATCATTTCCAGGGTAAAAGATGAGGAATTAGCCAAAAGGAGGTTTGAAACAGTGTTGGGATGGTAAAAATGTGCTGAAACAGGATCCGTGTGGTTCTAATGGGAATTGTAGGGAACCAGGGACTTAAATATTAAGATATTTATTTTTTTCACATGTAATAGGCTGAGCAAGCTTGGGCTTTTCTCTTTGGAGAGAAGGAGGTTCAGAGGTGACTTGATAGAAGTGTACAAGATGATGAGGCATAGATTGAGTGGACAGTCAGAGACTTCTTCCTAGGGCTAAAATGGCTAACACCAGGGTGCATAATTTTAAGGAGATTGGAGGAAGGTATGAGGGGGAATGTCAGAGGTAGGTTTTTTACACAGAGAGTGGTGGGTGCATGGAATGCACTGCCGGCAGAGGTTGTGGGGGCAGATATATTAGGGACATTAAAGAGACTCAAATAGACACATGAATGAAAGAAAAATATGGGGCTATGTGGGAGGGAAGGGTTAGATCTTAGAGCAGAATAAAGTGTCAGCACAACATTGTGGGCCGAAGGGCCTGTACTGTGTTGTAATGTTCTGTGTACATCGAAACGCACAGTGAAATGCATCTTTTTGTGTTACTGAGAACGTGCTGGGGTAGCCCGCAAGTGTCACCACTCTTCCGGCGCCAACATAGTATGCCAACAACTTCCTAACCCGTACGTCTTTGGAATGTGGGAGGAAACCCACGCAGACTACAGGGAGAATGTACAAACTCTAGGGTAAAAGAACTAAGAAGATTGATGAAGACAAGGCAGCAGACATTGCCTATATGGACTTTGATGAGGCATTTGACGAGGTCCTGCATGCTAGGCTGGCCCAGTAGGTTAGGACACTTGAGGTCCAAGGCAAGCTGGTTAATTGGATCCAAAGCTGGCTTGATGATGGGAGACAGAAAGCAGTGGTAGAGGGACATTTCTCTGATTGGAAGTCTTTGACCAGTGGTGTACCACAGGGATCAGTACTGGGACCTTTGTTTTTCATTTATATTAACGACTTGGAGGTGAATGTAAGAGGTGTGAATAATAAGTTTGCAAATGACACAAAAATTGGTGGTGTTATGGATAGCGATGAAGATTGTCTCAGGCTACAGAAGGATATAGTTCAGATAAGAAAGTTGAGTGAGCATTGGCAAATGGAATTTAACCCCAGCAAATGCACGGCGATACATTTTGGGAAGTCAAATAGGGGCAGGACGTGTACAGTAAATGGTAGGGCATTGAGGAATGTAGATGAACAGAGAGATTTGGGGTTCAAGTCTATAGCTCCCTGAAAGTGCCAAAATAGGTAGATAGGATGGTGAAGAAGGCTGATGGTATGTTTGCCTTTATAGGCTGGGGCATAGAATTTGAAAGGTGGGACTGTAGTAAGAATCCTGAAATGTTGGCCAGAGAGCACGAGGAACTATTGCTGGGATCAAATGTGTGTGCGTGCCAGGGGAAGGGTGACCTGGGTGCCAAGGTATGGTCTGTTCAGACATGAGCCTGCAGTGGTCACATGATGGGTCGACCTGGACAAAGGATTGACCCAGGTAGGGGCGGACAGAAGTGACCAGGGTATAAAAGAGTGAGCGCAGCGGTGGTGAGGTCTCTTGGATTTGGGCTCACCATAGGTTAGGTCGCGACTGACGCTGTGGACTGATTGGAACGAGGCACTGCAGTTAAATGGGCTCAGGTGCGCTCCCGAGATAAGTACCACTTGTTGTAACTCATCAATAAAGTGCGTTGTGTGCAGCACTGCATGTGCAGGGCTTATTTCTATCGGATCTGTGAACTTTGGCACAACAGGGATGTTATGTTGCAACTTTACAGAACACTGGTTAGGCCACGCTTGAAGTATTGTGTGTAATTCTGGTCACCAAACTGTAGGAGGAATGTGATTGTGCTGGAGAGGGTGCAGAGGAGATTCACCAAGATGTTGCCTGGACTGGAGGATTTCAGTTCTGGCGAGAGATTGGACAAGCTGGACTTGTTTTCCCTGGAGCGTTGGGTGACCTGATATATAAGATTATGAGGTACAGATAGGGTAGGGAGACAGAATCTTTTTTCCCATGTTAGTAGTATCAACAACAAGCAGCCAGCATAATCAAAGACCACTCCCACCTGGGTCATTCTCTCTTCTCTCCTCTCCCATCAGGCAGAAGATACAGGAGCCTTAGGGCACGTACCACCAGGCTTAAGGACAACTTCTATCCCACTGTGATAAGACTATTGAACAGTTCCCTTATACGATGAGATGGACTCTTGACCTCACAATCTACCT
>JARFYF010000066.1:8202711-8213609 GCA_030265395.1 Rhina ancylostomus
TTGGGGAACAAATGGGGGGAGGTGGGGTGGGCACAGGGTGATGATGGATTGATGCAAGTAAGATAGTGATAGGCAGGTGTGGGAGAGGAGGGGAGAGCAGATCCACTGGGCATGAGTCAATGGTAAGGAGAGAAAGGAAAAAAGGTAGAAAAAATAAGGTTAGGAAAGGGAAGAAGAGAAGCATGGTGGGGTGGGGGGTGTTGTTTGTGGGGAAAGGGGTGGGGATTACCTGACAAAAAAAATCAAGCCCTTAATTCTTGCACAAGTGATCTGCCAGATACTAGTTATCCCCGCCCTCCTGCGATCTGGACAATCTACACCAGGCCCCTCAACGCACTGGAAAAATGTGACCACATCCCTCTCGGCAAATTCTTCCAAATTCACTAAGTAGAGAAGCAAACCAATATCAGTGTCCTCCCTCAGGCCAATGTTCCCAGTACTGAGATCTTATTATACTCAGTTGGCTCCACGGAGCCAGGCTTTTAGAATGGAAGTTCAATTCTGAGTTGTTTTGGGAGGTCATTACCAGACAGACAGAGAAAAAGATTCAAGAATGTGTTGAAAGGCACCAGGAAGAAATGCAACATCCCCACTGATTTTTGGGGATCACTGGCCCACAATTACTCAAATTGGAGAATGATCATTTGGGGAGGTACTGAGAATCTGGTCATTGCCTTGTAGCACACAGAAAAATTGCATAAATGGCAGGGAGGGGCGCAACTCCTCTCAAACTAACCATCCCACCAGGCACATCCTGCCCCATCTGTGGGAGTGTCTGCTGTTCCCACACTGGATTTATCAGCCACTTCAGAACTCAGAAAAACAGAGTGGAAAGAAGTCACCCCCAACCATTCGTTTCTTGAACCAACCTGCAAAACCCTACTCACTTCCTCAGTTACAGCAACACAATGACAACTTTGATCAATTTGTACTGCAATGGACTGTTTTTGGTTGGTTCTAATAGTGTTTCTTCTTATATAATTTTGTACAATTTATGTTTTTCTTGTGAATGTTGTGTACCTGATGCTATGTGCCTGTGATGCTGCTGCAAGTAAGTTTTCCATTGCACCTGTGCACACATGTACTTGTGCATGTGACAAAAAACTCAATTTTAATTTTGACTTCAATCCTGAAGGATTACCAAAATAGATTATTACAAGCCAACATTTATATATTGCTGTGTGTCTTTCTAATCAACCATTCTACTGACACTTTTTACAGTGCTGTTGTATGTTTATTTATGTTTGATCTCACCCTGTATAATAAGCTTGACTTTGACACCACCTGTTTATTAATTATAATGAATTACATTGAGTCCAAAGCATAGAAACAAGACCACTATCAATGTTTATGTTCTGTGTCGGTTTCTTCTAACCTAAAACGAAAGCCTTGTATCTTCTGCCCGATGGAATGGGAGAGAAGAGAGAATGTCTGGGGCAACCGCATGACAAAAGCACCCCGATTCCTCATTCACCAGTGGTATTAACCATCACAGAGTTCACTTGATAATAGTGTCAAAATAAAAATCAAAATATGATCAATATTATAAACAAAAGCTATACAACAAAAGATGCAAAATATCTTAATAAATTACCCATCTGCTCACTCATAGTCCCTACCTTCTGTGTTTCTTTGCATGCACTACTGCCACTCAGGTGACCACTGCACAGCTGTTGGAAGCCAGCCGTGGAGGAGGCTGTCAGCAGCCTTGGATGACATTGAGCAGTTCTAGACCTAGAAGACCTGGCTTCAGTTTGCACTATATCACAGACTGGGCTAGTTAGCTCAGCAGGTATCAGCAATTACAGGCTGGTGGTCACAAATACTGTTATTCTGAGTGAGGACAGAAGGATGGTGTTCCAGGGAAACATTGCCATTCCCTGGTAATGTGTTGTGGAACCGACTGGTGTAAGATGCTGCTAGCCCCTTTCACCAATGGTATCCACAACCAGGATGCCAGGATTCTGAGCTTGAATGGAAGCCACCCAAGCTTGCATGATAGAAGCCCGAGCTCCCATTCCTGTGGACACCCATTTGGTGCCTTCTGTTTGTGTTGTAATGGATGCTAAATGTCCCCTTTGACCCTCACGAATTGTTATCGATGCACGACAGAAAACATCCTATCTGGATGCATCACGGCTTGGTACGGCAACTGCTCTGCCCCGCCACAAGAAACTGCAGAGAATTGTGGACGCAGCTCAGCACTTCAGAATCAGAATCAGGTTTATTATCACTGATATATATCATGAAATTTGTTGTTTTGTGGCAGCAGTACGGTGCAAGATGGAAAGACATAATATTATTATGTAACAAACATAAATAAATAGTGTGAAAGAGGAATAATGAGGTAGTATTCATGGGGTCATGGACCATTCAGAAATCTGATGGCAGAAGGGAAGAAGATGCTCCTGAATTATTGAGTGTGGGTCTTCAGGCTCCTGTACCTCCTCCCCAATGGTAGTAACGTGAAGAGGGCATGTCCCGGATGGTGAGGGCCTTTAATGATGGATGCCGCCTTCATGAGGCTAACAAACAGGGTCAATTTAAGAGATAGATAAAAATCTTGCCGCTAGATCTTCCTTTAAGGCAGTCCCTGAGGATCAAGGAAGAGTTGCTTCCACTCTGTGCATTCTGAGGCGGTTGATGAGGCCACTATGGGACTGACAGACTCTACCACAGGAGATGCATGACAGGTCAGGCAGAATGTGTACTCATAGCATGCAGGTGTGTGCGTGTGTGTGTGTGTACACATGCATGCTTGCATGAGTGTGTGTGTGTGTGCAGACATGCATGCTTGCGCACGTGTGTGTGTGTGTGTGTGTGTGTGTGTGTCTAGCCATACTCTCTCATGTGTGCACACATTAATACCCATGCAGCCCAGTATCCTGCTACCTTGGGTCCACACTGGTCACTGCTTCGGCACCTTGCTTTGTCAATCCTGTATGCAACATCGATCCTGCATTAAGAAGAACTTGCAAGGGCAACTTCCACTCTACAACATAGGACATCAGGACCCTCATGGATACCCCTGACAGTGACAGACCCGGGCATTGCTCCACCATCACAGCCCAAGGAACTCAAACACTCTGACATTGACATTGCTGCACTGAATTAGACACAACAGGTAGGAGCAGCCAACTTAACAAACGAGGCTGTGGTACACTTTATTTTGGAAGGGCAAACTGAAAGAGTTGCCTTCATGGAATGAGCTCTGTCATCAACAATGAGCTGTTCTGATACCTCAGCAATCCTCCTGTAGGAATGGTGACCCTCTTACTCACTCTAACTCGGAACCAGCACACTAAGGGCATTGGCAAATATACCTTGACCATGGAAGCTACCAGAGTGGCCAAGGAGACACTCCTACTCCAATTCTGAAACACTGATCTTCAGGGCAACTTCAAAGCCAGGGTGAGAAAGGAAGGACACAAGCTACCAGTTTCACCATGGGAGGCCACTTAAAAGAATTCCTTTGGAAATTGACAGGCAGTCGCTTCTATTGATATTTGTGCCATGATACTTTATTAAACAATGTAACATCCACTAATACTTCAACCCCATCGAAACTAGTCATTGAATGTGGGACATCCTGAGTCTGTACTATTGTAACTGGGCAGGGGAAGACAATAAATAAATGTTCATTTTAATTGGCCCTCATGAACACCATTCCTCTTGAAAGGCATGAATGGCAAGAACGGAGTAGAGAAGTTTAACTCCAACAAAAATCTCCTGATCATATGTTTGGAGCATGGTCTTGTCAGACCCATCACCCTCTTCCAGTGAATTAAGGACATTGAATATAGGAGTTGAGACATTATATTGCAGTTGTATAAATCATTGGTGAGGACGTACTTGGAGTACTGTGTAGAGTTTTGGCCACCCAGTTATAAGAAAGATGTCATTAAACTGGAAAGAGTGTTGAGGAGACTTACAAAGATATTTCCAGGACTAGAGGGCCTGAATTATAGGAAGATGTTGCCCAGGCTAGGTCTATATTCCTTGGAATGTAGGAGAATGAGAGGTGACCTTATAGAAGTGTTTTAAATTATAAGAGACATAGATAAGGTAGATGGTAACAGTCTTTTCCCCAGAGTAGGGGGGGGTCCACAACTAGGGGGCATAGGTTTAGGGTGAGAGAGGAAAAGTTTAAAAGGGACAAGGAGCAATTTTTCGATGCAGAGGGTGGTGAGTGTTTGGAACGAGCTGCTGGAGGAAGTGGTTGAGGCAGCTACAATAGTATCATTTAAGATACACTTGGATGGGTACATGGAGGAGAGGGGCTTAGGGGGATATGGGCCGAACACTGGAAATTGGGACTAGCTGGTTGGGCACTGTGGTCGGCATGGACTGGTTGGACTGAAGGGCCTGTATCCGTGCTGTGTTGCTCTCATTCTTATCAAGCACAAGGCCTCATAGCAACATCCCTGAGCCAGCTGCTGGCACCTGTTGGTACTGGTATTGGTTTATTGTTTTATTATGGTTGGATTAGGTCATAATCCAAGAGAGATGCTGCAAAGGTATGACCATAACCCACACCATGACAGATACAAATGACTGCTGAACTGACCACAAATTGATTGTTTTTGTTCTTCTAAGACAACATTCCAAATCTCAGGACACCCCAAAGTGACTCACAATCAATGAAGGTGCAGGGATTGTTGTAATATAGGAATTGGGGTACCCAGTTTGCACATAGTTTGCTCCCACACACAACAATATGAAAATGACAAAATGATTTCTTTTTAAGGACAATGGTTGAGGGATAAATGTTGGTCCAGGAACTTGAGAGACTTCTGCTGTTCCTCATCAATGCAGCCATTAAATCCTCTGTGTCAACTCGAAAGGACAGGCAGAGTATCAGCTTTACCGCACATCCATAAGGCTGTGTTGCTGACAGTGTGGCTCTCCCTCAGTAATGCACTTTAATGCCAGCCTTAGTTTTCATGCTTTGTGTTTAAGTGTACAATTTATGATTTAGTACATAAGAGAAAAAAGAAGGGGTGGTCATTCAGTCCCTCGAGCAAGTTCTATCACTCAAAAAGATCATGGCTGATGTTTTATCACTGTGACACTTTCCTGCACTAATTCCACATCCCTTGATTCACTTCATATCTGAAACAAAATTTATCGATCTCTGTCTTGAACATACTCAGCAGCCGAATCTCCAGAGCCCTGTTCAGCAGCGAATGTCAAATATTCACCACCCTCTGGGTGAAGACCTTTCTTCTCATCTCAGCCCCTTAGTTTGAGGCTGTGACTCCCCAGTTCCAGGCACCCCAACCAAGGAAAACATTGAATATACATCTACCTTAGCAAGCCCCTTATGAATTCTGCATGTTTCAAAGAGATCATCCTATATCTAACCTCAAGAGATTACAGGTGAAGTCCTGATGTCTCAGCCCGAAACATTAACTATGCCTTTGCCTCCACAGATGCTGCCTGACCCACTGAGTTCCTCCAGCATCTTGTTTTTGCTCCAGATCCCAACATCTGCGCTCTCTTGTGGCTACTGGTGTCGTATTGTTAATCTTTCTTCATATGAAAAGTCCACAATTTGGCGTGTGCACTACCCAGTGATATAATGCTATATGTAATTTATGGAAGAATTAAACAGAATTTAGCTTACACCAGTATAACATTGTATATAAAGGTCTATAGGCCCACAAACTTCCACATTTGGTCTCTAATGAGATGGTACTGTGCATGAAACAGTAGTTTTGGACACAGCTCAGCACATCATGGAAACCAGCCTCCCCTCCATAGATTCTACACTTCTCCTTGCCTCAGTTAAGCAGCCAGCATAATCAAAGATCCCACCCACCCTGGACATTCTCTCTTCTCCCCACCTCCCACTGAGCAGAAGATACAAAAGCACGTACCACCAAGCTCAAGGACAGCTTCTATCCTACTGTTGAATGGACCTCTTGTATGATAAAATTGACTCTTGACCTCACAATCTACCTTGTTATGACCTTGCATCTTACTGTCTGCCTGCACTGCACTTTCTCTGTAACACTTTATTCTGCATTCTGTTATTGTTTGTTCCTTGTACTACCTTGATATACTGATGTGATGAAATGATCTGTATGGATGGCATGCAAAACATTTCACGGTACAAGTGACAATAATAAACCAATTTTAATCAAGTTTGATTTTATTTTGTGTAAATTGACAGAACCAATGAACTGCAAGCTGCAGTTATCTCATCTGGCACCTGAATGGGAAGAAGCCAATTAAAGTTTTGCAGCTGCAATGTGTTATCACATTGCAATCCAGCTGTTTATCTGCGATGAGGCTGCAGGAATGGACCACAGATAAGACATTGACGGTGGTGGTGGTACACATTGGGGAAACACACTTTCAACTTTGCTGATGAAAATCATTTTCAACTTTACCATCTGCTGAGTAAACTTGGCAGAAGTAAGTACCAAAGTGCTCCCCTTCACTGTTCGAAGGGAATTCATGTTGCTGTAGAATAGAGGTTTAGCTTGCAAACAGGAACTTGTTAAACTTATGGCTGACAAAAAGTTTCAGCTAACAAAAGTTCCCAACCAGCTCAAGATAGCATCAGGATTTTGACTTGCAAACCTTCTAAACTGACATTGATAATACTGAGCAAATCCATTAAAATCTCAAGGATAATTGCTCCAAGATGTTTTGTCCTTATTGCATTTCTCCATGAGGAGCCATTTCTTGGAACTCAATTCACTTGTCTGCAACCTAATGAAGTATAAAGATGCTGCCATTTCCTATCCATGTCTTGAGAAAATGCAAAATGAATAGAGACTCACATAAATCAGGACATAATCTGACACTGGGGGAAAACCAAGCCAAAGGCACCCAGTGGCAATACAAGTCTCTATGGAGTGCTGAAGTATTTTGACTCGATCATCAAAAATGGTTAAAGGAATATAAAGAGAACTCATTTTGAAATAAATCTATAAGATAGAAGGTTTCTGCCATCCTAAGGGTTAAACATGGTTTATCAACAATGTTATAATGCATGTGGAGCATGAAGTGTCTCTCCTTACATTAGTGAGGGGTTTTCCAGCCTATAATAGCAGCAGTGTCCTTGCAGTTCACTTATATTGACTTTATTCAAGAAAAACTTTTACCTGGAAATGGAAAAAAGCCTTTAAATGCACAGAGAAGGGCAGGGAGTCCCACTGCTGTCTGTAAGGAGTTTGTATGTTCTTCCGTGTCTGCGTGGGTTTCCTCCGGGTGCTTCAGTTTCCTCCCACATTCCAAAGACGTGTGGGTAGGTTAATTTGAGGTTTAAAAATGGGCGGCGCAGACTTGTTGGGCCGGAAGGGCCCGTTACCACACTGTAAACAAAATTTAAAAATTAAAATTTCTGTGCTTACTGTTCTGTGCCATGAGTTTGGATTGATATAGAAATATAGATCTGTACATTGATTCACTCAGTAAATTGGATAGTAATGCTGTCTTTTACTACTCCGGTTGATGAAACATAAGTTTTCTCAGATTTGTTTCACCTTTTTAAACCTCTAACACCTGATTTAAATAAGTTGATTCCCTGTAGAACTTAATCATATATTCTTGGAGTTCAACATCTTAGTTTTACAAACCTATTAAAGGAATAATTCATATGCTGACATAAATGTACATGTTCCATATTCAGATGCTTTGAAGATCAGTCTTTGGCTATTTGGCAGGCTTTTGATAGCATCTTCTCCCCTGAGTACTGAATTTGCATGCAGCTGGTAACCATCAAAACATTGTTCCTTTTTCCAGGTCAATTTTAAAAACTGGAGAATATATTTTTTTGTTGGTCTTCAGATGAAAATTCAAGCTGGATTTTTAATTTCACAATATGTTGCTGTTCTTTAAATATTTTTAAACCTAATAGAAATGAATGATGTGTGTTCTTATTGGACAGCTGTTCGGGATCGCATGGTGCCGCCTCCACCACCACCTCATCACTTGTACGCAAAAGCCAATAGTTCGTCTTCTATCTCCTTACAATGGGGGAAGCCAGCCTTTACTGCGGCACCAATGATCAACTATACTGTCCGCTGTAACCCTGTGGGGCTGCAGAATGCATCTCTTGTCATGTACCTTCAAACGTAAGTTGATTTCTCTCTGTAAGTTGATAGTTCTAGGTGTTTCTTAATTATATGATAAGACTTCATATTACCAGTTACAAGAGAAGGTAGCTTTGTTTGTCAATTTTGTTTTATATTATGGAAATTATGTTGAGAGCCAGCTTTTGCATAATTCTTGCATGGCTGTCAGCTGCTTTCAGAGTTAATCTGCGTCTCTGTACTTGAGGTAAAACTATTGGATAAAGCCACTTAATGTTTACATTGGTGTATCAAAGGGTAGCCCAGCTGGATTCCTTTCCAATTAACTCTAGTCTTTGCTAATATGTCCATTTGTTACACCTTGTGTGTATCCACATCTGCCCATGGTAGGACAAATTCATCCTCACGAGTTTCTCCAATCTAATCTCAAAGTAAATAAGGATGTCAGATAGCAAAAGTGCTAGTCACCTTCCTAGTATCTTCTGTTGTCTGGCAACGTGACAGAAATCTCTGATCTCTGCTCTCTCAAATGAGTCAGATACTTCCGCTGTGAAGTGTATCTTCTGTTGTCTGGCAACGTGACAGAAATCTCTGATCTCTGCTCTCTCGAATGAGTCAGATACTTCTGCTGTGAAGTGTGGGCAGTGGGAGCTGCAGCTAGGCTGAAGCTTTTGACTAAACAGAGGTTTTATAGACAAGCACCATAAACATTAGATTTTCAAGATGATGTGGCACTAAACCATCCTTTGAACAATTCCAAACTATTTTTATTGCAAGTGAACAAGTCACGTTGGAAGCAGGTCTGCGTTTGCTGCGTTGCAGCTCAGTCTCCTTTTCTCTCGCCTTTGTACTGTCCTTGCAGAAGTGGCTTGGTTAGGTGCTTTATCATTCTGCTGTGGTGGTTGCAGTGTCAACCTGATGCAAAAGGTTTATTAATTTATTTGCATTAAATGTTAATGCAAAATTGCTTATTTACCTTTTTCTACAACATTATAAAGTCCAAAGACATACGGGTAGGTTAATATGGGTTTAAAAATGAGCGGTGCGCACTCATTGGACCGGAAGGATCTGTTACCATGCTGTAAATGAAACTTATAAAAAAATTTTAAATTATTATCCTATCCTTGATCTACAAAGCATCAATTTATTTGTTTTACTAATCTCAGCTGAATGTTCTCTCCACTTGTTTATAGAACATAGGAATGTTTATAGTACAGCACAGGAACAGGCCCTTCAGCCTACAATGTCTGTGCCAACCATGTCAATCCAAACTGATCCTACATTCCTGCACATGATCCATATCCCACTACTCGCTGCTTGTTCATGTGCCTGTCTAAATGCCTCTTAAATGTTGCCAGATATCTGCTCCCATCACTTCCCCAGCAGTGCGTTCCAGGCACTTGCCATTCTTCATGTAAAACAAAAACTTGCCACGTAAATCTCCTTTAAACTTTCCTCTGCTCACCTTAATCTATGGCCTTGGTATTTGACATTTCCACGCTGGAGAAAATTACTCTCACAACCTACCTATCTATGTCGCTCATAAATTTTATACAGTTCTATCAGTTGTCCCTCAGCCTCTGACTGCAGTGCATGTATGTGTCTGCCCCTGGTATTCGGGGCCAATCCATTCATCCAACAGCAACTTGCCCTGTTAATGTAGAGAAAAACTTAATTCTTCCTTTTCAATTTGGAAAAAGACCATTGGTAAAGTGTGGTCAACATAGGCCGCAATAAATTTCATCCTGCATTACCTATCATCAATGTTAACTAGGGAAATACTGCAGGGAACTTGAAAATAAACTTGATTAGCAATTATTTTGGAAAATGTTAAATGTGTATACTAAGAAATAATGCTCTCAATGCAATCATTGGGTCATTTTTGCTTTTACAGGAGGGATCACTCTTGAGCAGATTTCTTCCAGACTTGAATAGAAAACTTGGTCATCAGTCATAGATAACCCATAGTTATCAGTTTGGTACATTTTGCTTTGGCAAAGCAGTTGGATGGCTCCCTAATCCAAGAACCAAACTGCACCAAGCTATTTCATATTTACTTAATGTGCAAATGGAACGTCACAAGCTAATGCATTTTAGTTAATCCTGCTATCAATATGCAGTGCACATTACTCAACAATCAAGTCAGCCCTGAATGCATTTCTTTTCCAATAATTCCCATTTTAATTTTTATTTTAAATAGGTCCGAAACACACATGCTTGTGAATGGTCTACAACCCTTCACCAAGTATGAGTTTGCAGTGCGTCTTCATGCAGATCAGCTCTCCAGCCCCTGGAGCCCAGTGGTTTATCAGCTGACACTGCCTGAAGGTAAGGACCACGTCAAACGATCCGCATACCAGAGCCTGAAAAAAACCAAGTGACATCTATTTACCTGGATCTCAACTCATTTTTGTTCAGTGTCAAATTTGGTTTGGCATATTCCATGACTGAAGAGATTTCATTAAGTGGCACAATTTTATAGTAATATTTGATAATGTTCACTTTTTAAGAATTTTGTTAACAACAAGTCATTCCTAAGGGAGTTGGTTTCTATCTGAAAGATGAGGCTGATTACAGAGTAAACTATCTTGCATAAAACTAGATTGGGCAGTAAAGTTCCTTGATGATAAAGGATGTATTTTATAGAGGGAGTGCAGTGAAGAATCCTGAGATGAAGGGTCTGTTGCGCGAGGAGATATTAAGCCAGCCAGGCCTCTGTCCTCTAGAGTTCAGGAGAATGAGAAGGTGATCTCACTGGGATGTAGGAAATAAAGGACTCAGCAGGGTAGATGAGGGGAAAATGTTTCCCGCTACCAAGTCCAGCGTTAGAGGTTGCAGTCTCAAAATAAGAGG
>JARFYF010000066.1:8547565-8560825 GCA_030265395.1 Rhina ancylostomus
AGGTTGTGGGAAATACCCGAGGCAAAGACGTGCTACGCCGGCATGTTGAATGTGTACTGAGGACGTAAGAGATGCTTTGAACATTGAGCATGAAAAAAACAATGTGGTCAGATATTCCAATCTCTGCAGGAGATTGAAGAGACTATCAGACTAGCTGGCACAGTGCATTGCCTGAAGTAAATCATTCAGACGGGATAGAAATCAACACCATGAGATTGAACCTTAGCTCAGATCATGCCTCCATACAAGATAAGTGCTGGGTTCAAGGCGATCTGATCTTCAGAGGTAAGAAGATAATTGTTACGAAGAAATTATGTGATCAATACATCTATGTCACATATTTGAGAGGGAATGGATGCTTATACAGAAGAAGAAAAAGGTTTTACTGGCTTAGGATGGAAGAGAAGATGAGAGACCACGTGAGGAAGTTTGAGACCCACAGATCTCAATTATTAAACAGATCAAAGGAAACATTTCACCTTTATTGGTTTCCAGGTAAACCCTGAGCAAAGGTCAGGTCTGTTTCACCTGGAGGAGAAATTGTGATTATTTTTCAAATTTATGGGAGAGGTTTCTTGGAAACTAGCTATTTATCAACAGTAACTCACAAGCTTCAAGGGCAGTCTGCCAGCTATAACATCCCCAAGGTGCAGATCACAGTAAGAGGCCACTGTTCACAGCAGATAACCTTGTGAGGATCTCAAATGACTGGCTGATCACCAGAAATTATTAACTTGCTTTCCACAGAATAATGGAAAGGCACAGGATACTGCAAAGGTGGCCAAGGAACTTCTGTAGAACTCTGCATCATCACCGTAAGATCCTTGTTGAGTTTCCTGACCTTCTGCAATAACATGCCCCAAAGGATGATGAGCAGTAAAGTGCAGAGGCTTATGAGGATATGAACCAGAACTCTGCTCCAAAAAGTGAGCTGTTACAAGTAGAGGACAATTGGAGACAGCCAAAAGAATATAAAGCCACCATAACAGAGATGCTAAAGATACAGCAAGGATAAAGCCCATAAAAAATTGACACCAGATAGATCGAAGGCAGTGGTAACCTGACATGCCCCCTGCCCCAGATCATACGAATTCATGACAGAGGAAGGCACCCCACATCGACACAAGAGCTGCCATCCTAGAAAGGTCACTACAAATGAAACTGATATGTAGATACCAGAGGATGCTTGACTGCTTCTGGAAAGAAAACAACACAGCTCATTAACAGACCTCTGGAGAACCACAACCAGTTAGGATTGGATTGGGAAGGATAGTCCATTAATCAAAACAGAATAAAGCACATATGTATTCGACAATGATTTGCATGATCTTTTTTCTTTCATTCTTCGTTATTAAAGTAGGGATACAATATGTACTTTATGTAATACCAGTCCATGAAGAATCTGTGTTCCTTCAGTCTTGTCATCCCTTTAGTGATTGTATTATGTATCTAAATGCAGGCAACTGTTGGAGCTGTATTTGGGAACAAATGGTTCTGGAGGGAAAGGTTGTTTTGAGAGAAAGCAACTGTGAGCATGCCTGTTGGCTCTGTAAGAATGAATGAAATATCTTTGTTGATTGTTTAAATTACTACCTATTGCTAGAATCTTAGAGAGTTAATAAGGGAGACACTGAGATATCTTTGACTTGCTGCCTTCATGTAGTCATAGAATCATACGGCATGAAACAGGCCCTTTGGCCCAACTGGTCCATGCTGACCAAGATGCCCATTTAAACTTGTCCCATAGACCTTTCCAATTGCAGTCATTATAATGTTTATTCACTTGTTACCTTTATATATTGTTTTTCACTTGCTCCTTTTTATACAATGCCTTTCATTGACTCATTTTGTATATTAATATTCAAAGAACTGCAGAAGTGTGTTGTGTTCTTCATTAAGAGACAAAACTTGGCATGGGTTTTAACTTCTGAACTCTTTAATATAACACAAAAAAAGTTACTGCAACTTAGTTATACAGGTGCTTCTCCAGGCTGCCAACAGAGAGTCTGCTAACTCATCCTGTTTGTTTACACAGCTTTCTTACTTACTCACAGTCACTTCCTGGTCCCCATGCATTGCCCACTGGGAACTGTAGTTCTTTATTATAACTACATAACAACACATAATAACGCAATGGGTAGGCCGTGCAAGTAGGACAATAAAGAAGCAAAAGAGTTTGTGGCTGGGGAGCAGAGTTTGTAGCAGAAACCAAATACACTGGTTTTGGTCTTCCTGATATTTATTTGAAGTAAATTTATACTCATTAAACAATGGGCGTCAGATAAGAAGTGTGACAAGTAGGAGGGGGTATCAGAGACCAGATGTGGAAAAATATATTTATGTGAAACTTTCACAGTGTAGTTGGATGACGTTACCAAACAGCAACATATAGATGGAAAATGGGAGGATTCCAAACATAAATCCATGGAAATTCTAGAGATAATGGTAATTAGCCACTGCAGGATTATTCTCAGGATATCATTGGATAGGTAGGAAAAGATCCAGAGGAGTGCAGTTCTATTCAGGTGGACAATAAAGGAAAGACGAAAAGAGAGTTTTGTGACCAACCATGTCAAAGGCTACAGGCAGGTTGAAGAGATGAGGAGGAAGTGTTTACCATAGCCACAGTCAAAAAGCATGGATCTTTCATATATTCATTTTGGGGATCTGGGTGTAGCCGATGAGGCCAGCATTTATTGTCCATCCCCAGGCATCCTTGATGATGAGTAGCTGCCATCAACCACTACAGTCCTTCTTGTAAAGCTACTTGGACTCTGGTCTTAGGCAGGGAATTCCAGGATTTTTCCAGATTTTTCTGAATTGAATGAAAGCCATCGGTTCTGGGAAGGAGTGGAAAACTGATTGGATGGATTCAAGCCTGGGGATCTGAGAAAGAAGAACATAAACAAGGAGGTGACTACACTTGCAAAGACTTCAACAACAAAGCAAGTTTGGAGTTCGGATTGCTGCTTACAAAGAGAGATGAGTTGGTCCTCTGAGGATGGTTTTAATGGTGGTAGTCATAATAGGATGGAAACTGGTCCCGGAAAGAGACAGTTAATACTATCAGTTAATACGGAGACTGATCGGGTGAGTTGGTTCACAGTTTTGTGAAAATAGGGTTAAGGAAGCAGAAGGTTTACCTCACAGAAAATAAGAGAAGGCCTGTGGGATATTAGTAGAGGAATTAGAGAAACATAGGAACCAATAACATGAGATACCAAGCTCTCTCCAGTTAGCTGAACAGCTCCAGTATCTACGTCATTTTTGAAAAAAAACATTCTGAGGATAAACCACGATAAATATGTTTCACTTTATTTCACAGGATATATCTTTGTGATTTTATTCAAAACATCTGATATTGGCTTAATCTGACTAGAGTAGTGCACAATTGCAAAATAATTTCAAAGGAGTTAGCTATCTTTGTTAGCTATACAGAGGTTTATAGCTTTGTTAGCTATATAGGAGTTAGCTATACTGAATTAGCAACATAATAGTGCAGAATGAGTAGTCTCAGGAAACCTGCCACCCGAGCATGAACCTCACCTACAACTGCATCTCAGTGCACCACAAAATGATCTATGTCTCTCACCATAGAATTACCTCAGTCCTGTTAATGTTCAACACATAGCACTTTCTCAGTGAGTTAAGCCTCCTCTTGCCTTGATTAAATGGCTTAGTCTTATCTGGCCACATCTGGGGAGTTCAACAGTGAAGATTCTTCACTGAGGTAAATTCCTGTTTTCTTCTGATTTCTCCAGAAATTGTTTCAATGCCGTGTTCCTCACAAACCCATTTCCCCCTTCCACCTCTAACTCCATGATCAGATTCTACTCCATTCCAATGTCTTCCATGGTCCCTCAAATCTCTTCCCATATCCTCACCCATGTTTTACCCACCTTCTTCTCAGAGTCATAGAGTTATGTGGCATAGAAACAGGCCCTTTGGCCCACCATGTCTATGCCAACCATCATGCCTACCTGTACTAATCCCACTTGCCTGCATTAATTCCATATCAGTCTATGACTTGCTCATTCAGGTACCTGTTAAGATGCCTCTTGAATGCTGTTATTATTCCTGCCTCCACCACCTCCTCTGGAAGCTCATTCCAGAAACCAACTACTCTCTGTGTGAAAAATTTACCCCTCAGATCTCATTAAACCTCCTCTCACCTTAAACCTATGTCCTCGAGTTTTAAACACCCCTACCATGGGAAAAAGACATTGGCAATCTACCCTGTCTATGCTTCTCATTATATAGGTCTATCATGTCACCACTCAGCCTCCATCACTCCAAGGAAAACAGACCATGACTGTCCAAACTCTCCTTATAGCTCAATCCCTCCAATCCAGGTGAAATCCTTGTGAATCTTTTTTGCACCCTCTCTTGTTTAATCACATTCCAATACCCCAGGGCATGCACTTTGCATCATTATGTTTCTAATTCTGTATTCTATCAAAGACCACTGAGTCCTTTGAAATCACTATGAACTTTTGATCTTCCTCACCTTCTCCTCAACTAATAATGATCTACTTGCCATCTCATATCTGCACCTCACACCAGGATCCTCTCCTCAACCTCAATCATCTCTCTCACGTCAATAACGCCGTGATCCATGTTCCCTTCTGATCTTCCCACCACTTAAATTGATCTCCACTCCTCTCAGTCTGCCTCCCACCACTCTCCTCTAATCTTCTCTTTCCACCTTGATGGGGAGTGACAGAAATAATGCCATTTTAACTGGTTTGTGTGTGAATGCAGGCATATTGCCGGAATTGCCAATTCTAATGCAGATGTTGCTGTAGACATGGTGTACATTGGAATGTTGGGCCCTTGTACTCGTGCACCAAGCTGGCAAGGATCGCCATTCAATGCATGAAGAATTTCTTCTTAGTGGTCTTTATTTGGGAAACAAATCAATTGTGGAATCTAAAAGAATAACCAGAGTGATATACCGTCACCTTGCGGTCCATTTTTGCAAGTAATGGACTCCAAGAACCAGAGGATAAAATTTTAATCCGTTATTTCTATGTAAGTAGAATTTATACCAACATGGCTTTGATCTGGATGTCACATTGTAGTGTAAATGTGCCTCAATGACAGTCAATCTGATTATGAAGCAATTAGCCTTGATCAAACAGCAATCTTGAATTTTAATTCCAACACTGAGGCTAAATAAACCCACAACATTTGCTGTCTAAGTTACGAATAATGGCTAGTATGAGGAACTTGCATCAAAAAGAAAACATCATTTAATTCTGTTTAAATTTTATGTCAAATGTAATGTTTGCTGACTGAATGTTATTTCTGTGCTATTTATACTCCAGTCTATCCAATGCTATAGTATTAAATTCTGACGGAACCACTTTTTTTTTGTAAACTGATTGGAGGCCAATGATGACCCTATTAGAGCTTCTTTTCAGAAGTAAAACATATACAATCCAACCTGAAAAGTCCTTTTAGCAATGCATTTTGGACACTTTAGAAGACTATTTAAATTGTAATTTCAGTTAATAATTTTTTTAATCAAATTCTAATAGTAATTCATATCTTCCTGCACCCAAGATATCAAAGGATCATGCAATTGTGAAATCCTAACCATGAAATTGACCTTATATTAAACATGTGGTTACAAAAGTTTTCAGTAATTGTTATGTTTCTTATTTGTTTATTCATGATAAAAATTAGGACTTCAAATTATGGTCATTGCACAGTTTATTGAATAGAGGTATCAAATGTCGATACTAATTGAAATCAAGCACAATTTGCTTTCCATACAGATTACAGACTCATTACTACACACTAATGTTAACAACATGAAAATACTGTTATTTTAATTGTATATTCATGTCAAAATCTTTTCTTTACAAAGTTATTGGAATTGGTTTATTATTGTCACTTATACTGGGGTACAGTGAAAAGCTTGGCTTGCATACCGTTCATACAGATCAATTCATTACACAGTGCATTGAGGTAGTACATGGTAAAACAATACAGAATGCAGAGTAAAGTGTCACAGCTACAGAGAAAGTGCAGTGCAGATAGACAATAATGTGCAAGGTCATAACAAGGTAGACTGTAAGGTCAAGAGTCCATCTTAATGTACTAGGGAACTGTTCAATAGTCTTATAAGAGCAGGATAGAAGCTGTCCTTGAGCCTGGTGGTACGTGCTTTCAAGCTTTTGTATCTTCTGCCTGATGGGAGAGGGGAGAATAGGGAATGTCCCGGGTGGGTGAGACCATTGATTATGCTGGCTGCTACACCAAGGCAGCAAGAAGTGTAGACAGAATCCATGGAGGGGAGATTGGTTGCTGTGATGTGCTGAGCTGTGTCCACAACTCTCAGCAGTTTCTTGTGGTCCCAAGCAGAGCAGTTGCCATACCAAGCCGTGATGCATCCAGATAGGATGCTTTATATGGTGCATCAATAAAGGTTAGTGAATGTCAAGGGGGACTTGCCAAATTTCTTTAGCCTCCTGAGGAAGTAGAGGTGCTGGTGAGCTTTCTTGGCCATGGTGTCTACGTGGTTGGATCAGGACAGGCTATTGGTGATGTTCACTCCCAGGATCTTGAAGCTTTCAACCCTCTCGACCTCAGCACCACTGATGTAGACAGGTGCATGTACACCATCCCCTTTCCTGAAGTCAATGACCAGCTCTTTTGTTTTGCTGACATTGAGGGCAAGGTTGTTGTCATGACACCATGCTATTAAGCTCTCTATCTCCTTCCTGTACCCCGACTCATCATTGTTTGAGATACAGCCTACAGCGGTGGTATCATCTGCAAACTTGTAGATGAAGTTAGAGCAGAACCTGGCCACAGAGTCACAAGAATATAGGGAGTAGATTAGAGGGCTGAGGATGCAGCCACGTGGGGCACCAGTGTTGAGAATAATCTTGCTGGAGGTATTTCTGCCTATCCTCACTGATTGTGGTCTGTTGGTCAGGATGTCAAGGATCCCGTTACAGAGGATCTCCGGTTACAGAGTTAGCCACTGTTTTACAAGATATTAATGCTCCATTTGTGCTGAGGGTGTTTTGCCATTCATTGAATGAGAGTAGCAAACTCAGTGCAGGGATGTGTTGCAATTGGGACAAAGCAAAGGAGGAAAGACTCTGGTGACTTCAGTGTAGAGGTTTCATATTAAATAGAAATCCAGCATCAGATAGGGTGGCACGGTGCAGCAAGTAAAGCCTCTGCCTCACCGTGCCAGTGACCTGGGTTCAATCCTGACCTTCGGTGCTGTCTGTGTGGAGTTTGCATGTTCTCCCTGTGACTGCATGGGTTTCCTCCAGGTGCTCTGGACTCCTTCCCTACCCCAAAAATAGAGGGTTGGTAGGTTAAATGGCTGCTGTAAATTGCCCTGAGAGTGTAGTTGGGTGTAGCTGGGCGGAGTTGATGGGAATGTGGGGAGAATAGCCTAAGCAGAGGCTTGGTGGACATCAAAGACTCAGTGGGCTGAATGGCCTGTTTCTGTGCTGTATGACTCCATGATGGCACTATTCAGTGTGTGGGAACAAAAATGACACTCACTGTTCAATAGTTCTTCACCACGTACCTTTCTACTGAAACCTGAACTTGCCTTTCTCTTCCTAACTTCCAAGCTGGGATCCTCCTATTCAGATGGATCGGGACTGACTCCCAGCAGAGCTCTGGCTGGCCTGGGTCCATCAATAGAGCGGAGTGACAAATGTATTGGCATCTGTCGCTCAGCACATCTTGGGATTGCTGGAGGTTGGGAGTCAGTAACCCGGGAGCACTGAACGCTAGCTGTTCCTTTCCACTTGGCTGGCTACACTCAGTGTAATCTACACATTAATATTTATCTGCACACCACTATTGTCTCAGTCTGCTATCACAATATATTGCTGGTAGTTTGATGATAATTGTTAATTAACCCTCATGTATCCCCATGGAGCAATTTTATCTTTCAAACATACCTACACAGTAATCAAGATTTAGGACGAGGTTTGTCCTACTTCCTGTCACATCCTTTCCTTCCTTTCAAAAGTGTGAACAGTAAGAATGATTTCTGCTTTTAAGATCCTGGCTCTGTGTTATTCCAGAGGGACTCTTGGCCTGCATCCAAGGTTACAGGAACAGTGGCCTCTATCCTCTTTATTTCCTACATCTATTGTTCCGTTGGACGCTGAGCGTTGACAGATGTTCCCTGAGTTTAGCATGGGGTGGCATTTCATATCAGTTTAACTGCATCTTAAAGAATACTTTTAGAGAACCTGTTGCTTGGGATAGGAGCTAACTTGTACAGGTTTGTAAATAGTTAGCTGATGGAACACAGATTAACACAGTTTACACAATACGGTAAAGCTACTGCCTCACAGCTCCAGTGATCCGGGTTTGAGTATGAGCTTGGGTGCTGTCTGTGTGGATTTGTATGTTCTCCCTGTGATTTAATGTGTTTCTTTCGGGTGCCCCGGTGTGCATCCCAACAATATGAGATTGGCACAACCTTAATCACTACAGTTTAGCAACTCTATGACCACTTTGATCACTTTGCACTTTTTGTTCTAAGTTTGCTCTTTCTTATAAAAGTTATGTGTAATTTATGTTTAATTTGTTTTTCTTGTGAATGCTGCTTATCTGATGCTATGTGCCTGTGAAGCTGCTGCAAGTAAGTTTTTCATTGCACCTGTGCACACATGGACTTGCACCTATGACAATAAACTCGACTGTGAGGTTGATTGGCTGCTGTAAATTGCCCCTTGTGTCATAGATGAGTGGTAGAATCTGGGGGTAAATCAGAGGATTGTGGGCAGGATAAAAGTCAAAGTTGAGTTTACTGTCATATTTATTGCTTGTTGTACCATGAACTTGTGTTGCCTGTGGAACCTCGCTCAGTACATAAACCGTATTTTACAAAGGATACAAAGGAACTGAAGCAGGTTTACAAGGATGGCATCAACAGTGTGAGGATGTACACATCAGGATGAACAGATTGGATCTCATTTCTCTTGAGAACAAAAAGTTGAGCAGTGATTTAATATTAATAGAAGGTTTCAAAGTCATGAATGATTTTGTCAGAGTGGATTCAGAGAGCATGTCCCCACTTGTGGCGAAGACCATAACAAAGGCCGTGAATAAAGATATTCACCCAGAGCTCCAACAGGAAATTCAAGAGAAACTTTTTATACAAAGAACAGTGAGGATGTGGAGCTCGCTCCCACAGTAAGTGTTTGATGAATGGTATCAGTGCATTGAAATAGAGCACATGAGGGAGGAGAGAGTAAAGGATCACACCGATAGATTTAGAGGAAGGAGTGAGTGGAGGTTCAGTGCTGGCATGGACTATTTGGACTGAAAGGCCTGTTTTCTGTGCCTATATCCTCTGTCAGACCCACAAGGAGAGGAGGTTTTTCTGTGGTATTGATGGATATGCAAAAAAGGCAGGCAAATTGATTCAAAGTGCAGATCAACCCATGATCTTAGTGAATGAAGAGCAGCTTTGAAAGGGTATTGGTATTGGTTTATTATTGTCACTTGTTCTGAGGTACAGTGAAAGACTTGTCTTGCATACCGAAGTACAGTGAAAAATTCGTCTTGCATACTGTTCATATAGATCGGTTGTATGGTTTGTTTGAAACTAACGATTCATAGTGTAATTCCATCACTTTTGTGATGTGGAATCTATTGCCTTTGACTAATACTTGTTTATTTGTCATCCCTTCAGGAACACAATTGATTTTCTTGTGGAAATTTTGAAGGAAAGTGTGTCGTCAGACACTGCAAAACATCTGAACTAACTTACTTGTTCTCTACTCCTCACCTACCACGAGCCACAAGGATGTGCATCACCATCTTGTCTATGTGCTTTGGACTGTATCTGTTGTGGGGACATTGTACAGGTAAGACATTAACTTTACAATAGCATGTTAAGCCTCAAAGGCACAGCATATGCAGTCAGTTGTAAATGTGATATAGGAAGGGTCCAATCAAACAGTGTGTAAACACAAGTGTTGAGAGAGTTTGGGGCGAACGGTCATACACTGACACTCCCGTGTGAAAAATGTCATCTTGAATGAAGTAAGTTTTTGCTGTGGATCCAAACAGTTGAAAAATCAAAATGCAGAGGAGAGATTTTTTTAATCGGTAAACAGCGATGTGGAATTGTGAAGAACATTTGTAAAACATCAAAGAATCTTGTAATGTACTTCGATTTACATCATTCTTTCTACATTTAAATTGATGGAACAACAAATGACAGTGATTTGCAACTTACCACTAAATTAGTTTATATTAAATTGTAGTAAGTTGTAGATATAGATTTATAAGAATGTACTCATATGTCATATACATTATTGGAGGCACAAAAGACTGTAGATGTTAAAATTTAGAGAAACAAACAATATGCTAGAGGAACTCAGTGGGTGAGGCAGCATCTGTGGAGAGAAATGGACAGTCAACATTTCGGGTTGGGTTTGTGTAGCGTTCTTTAGTACCAAAACATTTCTGTGATTCTGGAAGATGGAGGGTCCAGATGGAAGGGTCTCAACCCAAAATGTCATCTGTCCCTTTCTGTCCACAGAAAGGGACAGATGACCTGCTAGCCTGACCTGCTAAGTTCCTGCACAATTTTATTTGTTAATACGTTATTGGATATTATTATATAGGGGTGATTATAGATGTATTCAAGTAGAAAGGAACTAAAGGATATGTTGATGAGGGGAAGTGAGAAAAGGCTTATGATGAGCATAAACACGACAGTGGACCACTTGGGCTGAATAAGCTGGTGAATGCTTTGTCATGTGATTATAGAATTGCATTAGTCCATCCAGCCTTATTACTTTCCAATTGGTGGATGGGTTTGCTGTGCAAATTTTCCTGTAATTTCTTCAATGCACTTATGAAGAGGTTAGACAAGAACAGGCTGGCTTGATATCTAGCCTGTCCTCGAGAGTTCTTTGAATTGCGCATGATTCCCTATGTTAGATTCCAAGTGGACACAGGAGGGAGCTTGCAGCTGGAAATTGAGATTATTGAGCCTAAGGCTGATTAGGGGAAGAAAAGCAACCTGGAAAGTTCCACTTTGGTCATGATACTTCTTACTCAGTACCTTACTCAACCCCAGCTGAGAACCTGTCCAACCCTCCTTTCAATAGCTTACTGTGGATTAGCATGTACTGCATAAGCCAGGGATGCTATCTAGGCTTGCCCATTGGTAAGTGCCTGCAGGAGAACAATGGAGGCAGGGATATCCCAGCATGCATTGTGACAGTGCCCTCTATCATTTAAAGAGCTTCTAAACTTTTTCAGTTACTCATGGTTGCAAAGAAAACATATAGCGATTAGAGTCTTTGCTTAATTTCTAGGCCTTGGGTTCTGGAAGTATCTTACACCTTCTATTATTTTGTAGACTTTGATCAAATTGGCCATGCATCATGAACAAGCTTTAAAAGCTACATATTTGTAGCTGAGGTGTTTTAGAGTGGAAAATTTGTCTTTCTATTCTAAATCCTTCTTGTTACCATCATGTGAGATCAAAGTATAGACAACAAATTGATAAGCCAGAAGGGGGACATATGAGGTTTGTAAACGATAGTAATAATTGCAACTTAGTTAAAGTAGAACTTGTTTCTAGTGATGCTGCTTTGATCCTGTCCTCAGATCAGAGTCATATATAGCAATACAGCATGGGTACAGGCCCTTCGGTCCAACCAGTTCCTGCTGACCATGGAGCCCACCCAGCTAGTCCCAATTTCCTGTGTTCAGTCCATATCCCTGCAAGCCCCGCCCCTCCATGCACATATCCAAGTGCTTCTTAAGTAACACTATTGTACCCACCTCAACGACTTCTTCTGGCAGCTCGTTCCACATACTCACCACCCTCTGTGTGAAAAGTTGCCCCTCAGGTCCCTTTTAAATCTTCCCCCACTCACTCTAAACCTATGCTCCCTAATTTTGGACTTCTCTACCCTGGGGAAAAGACTGTTACCATCCACCTTATCTGTGCCTGTCATAATTTTAAACACCTATAAGATCACCCCTCATTCTCCTACGTTCCAAGGAATAAAGACCTTACCTGTCTACCTGAACCCAACAAGACCTTAGGATAGAATAATCTGTTCTTTATCAATATTTACTATTTTACCTGAT
Organism: Rhina ancylostomus; assembly: GCA_030265395.1. Taxonomy (NCBI): domain Eukaryota; kingdom Metazoa; phylum Chordata; class Chondrichthyes; order Rhinopristiformes; family Rhinidae; genus Rhina; species Rhina ancylostomus. The sequence goes on from JARFYF010000066.1 coordinate 8,559,677, forward strand.
GAAAGTATCCTGTCTGTGTGATGGCTGGGTTGGGTCAGGAAGGTAGTGAAAAAGATGGCTTTAACATGACAATGGTCAACATTCCTGGTGACTGCTCTCTATTTCAGATTTATTAAAAGCCCCAGCTGCAGTGGTGGGATTCAGGAAACAAAAAAAACTGCAGGCACTGAAAACTTGAAATAAAAATAGAAGTCAAAGTCAAAATCTTATGCATAGGTTGAATGAAAAACTTACTTGCAGCAGCATCACAGGCACATAGCATCAGATAGGCAACATTCACAAGAATTCACATGATATGTGAGCCCATTCACATGATATGCTGTCTGTGTGGAGCTTACATGTTCTCCCTGTGACTATATGGGTTTCTTCCAGGTTTCTTCCACATCCCAAAGACGTGGGATAAAGTTTGCAATACAACTTCACCCTAACTTGCTGTTTGACGATTGCAATATATTTGGTGTAAGTGTCAAAATAAGGATTCTGTATTGTCTCTTTCACTGGAGCTTAATACTTAGTCTGTTGTATCAGCTTATTCCTCTCGACTTTTAAAACCCTTCTCAGAACCCATCTTTTCGACCCGAAATGTCCACCATTCTTCTGCCTCCACAGATGCTGCCTGATCCGCTGAGTTCCTCCAGCAGTTTTTTTTATGCTCCAGACTACAAAGGTAGAGTGAAAAGTGAGGAGAATTAGGCAAGGAATTGCAGGGAATAAGCCCACACATGAGACAAACCATTTAGCCCTGTGAATGAAACAACATGGAATCCTTATTTTGACACTTATGCTAAGTAAATTGCAATAGTCAAACACCAAGATAGGGTGAAGTTGTACGGCAACTTTTATCTCAAAGTGAGATGGATTTGAGGTCACATTGGGAGCAGATTTCCAAAGTGGGTCCCCAAATACAGTGATGTGTAGCATCTCCATGCTCTGTTCAGGCTGCTACTCCAACACACTGTGAGGTGTGCTTGGCCAAACTTTGTATCACATGGGAACTTAGTAAAGGTGGAATGTTTCACATGGAAACATGGCACCTTGCATTTACTGGGAGAGACTTGTCTTTGGTTGCTTGCACTATTTATATTGGGATTTGTTTATTATTGTCACTTGTACTGAGGTACAGTGAAAAACTTGTCTTGCATACTGATT
>JARFYF010000066.1:8976673-8993257 GCA_030265395.1 Rhina ancylostomus
CTTACCTTTCACGAACCGGCTCCCACGATTGCGAGCGTCGTCAGAGGCCCCGACACAAGATGGCGCGGGGCACTCCTCCTTTGTGGGCTGGTGGAGCCTGCGCGCGGGAAGGTCACGTGACCTGCCTGTGATGTCAGCGCGGGAATGGGGTTTATTAAAGGGGCAGCGCACCCCAGTCGTTCATTCGACTCTTGGACTCCAAACAAGTGTCCCGTGTCTTCATTCAGTGTAGCTAGTCGCTACAACACTATAATAAGAATTGTAATCATTAACTTCTTTATTGTTGACCAGCCCCAAACAGCAGTAACTGAGAACAAACAGATGTTTTGGGTGAGATGTAAGTACTCTAAACCACTGCTCATCTTTTGCTTACCTTGTAATAGTGTAATGAATATGTTGGCTACTTAAATTGAAACTAAGCATGCATGTTCCAATTTTCTTCCAAGTTTGATTGGCAAATGGTTTCAGTCAACAAAACAAAAACCTAAGATGGTGCAATGGCTTTTTGAGGGAAAGTTCCAGATTTCTATTATCCTTTGTTTGAAGAAGTGCTTCTTGGCAGAACCCCTGAAGCATTAATTTTAAGATTATGTTCCTTTGAGTGATACGATTCCACTACACAATTAATGGTGAACAATCAGAAGTCCTTGTATGTTTATTACTAGCTTGTTTGATTACCTATATTCTTTTCAAGTCATTTGTATTGCATCTTTTCACCTCATTTTGTAATTTTGTACTTTCTATAACTAGCTCAAGAAACTATTATCTGAATGGCATTTACTATGATGTAAAAAAAGTGAAATTAAAGCACTGTTAGATTGTCCAAAGTCCTTGAACTACATGATTAAACAAACACACTTTACTCTGTTCTTGCCATAACTGGTAAACTGAGGAGCAAACATGTAGTTGTTGAAAATATAAATGTCCTTTTCCCATCCCTGATTAATATGACAAGGTATGAAATGTGTTTTATTTGTGCACTTAACATTCTGCACACACCTTAATCGAAGTGAATTAACATTTTGTGTTCCTGAAGGTATGTTCAGGTTTGCTGTGATTCCTACTTATCTGTTACTATTTACTAAATGTAATTTACCCTTTGAATATTTCAATAGCTTTTTTCCTCAAAGCAGGATTTATTTTAAGCTGGCATGTTTTAAAAAAAAAATCAAAAAAAGTTCACTATTTAACACACTTTTGCTACATTTGGTGATTTTGTTCTTAATTATCTTGTATCTCAATTTCAGGTAAACTGGCAGCTGTGGAGTGATGCTGATATGACAGGAGACTTTTTGTCAGTCAGTGGCTCAGTTACTATCCCTGATATGCAGCGAAATGCAGAGATAAACATTCAGCTGTTAGCTGATGACATTCCAGAATTAGATGAAGTTTATATAATTAGGCTGACCTCTGTAGAAGGCGGTGCCGATTTGAATGAAGAAAAAGACCGCACAAGGTTTACTGTACCAGCAAATGATGACCCCTATGGCTTATTTGCCATCTACTCGGATCGACAAGCTGTAATTGTTGGAAGTGATTTGAATCGCTACTTTCTGATTAACATTACAAGACATGGTGGGACATTTCAGGATGTGAATGTAGAATACGAGCTCATGTTTCACAGGCAAGGATTTGCAACAGATGGATTGTTGGGAACTGTGTCGGTCAGAGATGGTGCCAGCTTTGCTGTTGCCAAAGTGCCAATCACAAATCAGGTGGGTACAACAGCTTAATGACGACATACTTGATCTGTTGACTTTAACAGTTCTTACCTGAGTTTGAGGTGTACTGAGCATTCTATGTAAATGTTTTACTAAAGAGAGTGTACAGAATGTCTGGAATCTAAGTGGGTATAAGCACTGGCTGCTCTTCATGTATGAGAGGTGGGAAAGGTCCCAGAAGGCCTTCTGTCTCATTTCTCATTATTCCAGTTATTCCAATGCTTTGGTTGTGGTTGACTTCAATCCTGATTCCAGTAACCGGACTATTGTGGAAGAGGCTGTGTCCGGAAACATCTGACATAAGTACAGGCATGAACCCAGAAATCTATACTTTGGGTGCCGGCCATCTGACTTGCATTTAGTTGGATGTGATAGAACAATTAAAGATCTTTATACTATATCTTCCTTTGGAAAATCCTGCATTAGCTTTATATTGAACTGGTTTCCTGCATTGCAATGATAATAGACCTTGGCCCCAGTTGGGCAAGGAAATGACCTTTGCTGATGGTGTAGGTTCAGTTTATTAGTATATTTTAACATTGTGGTTGGTGCAATGAACATAATCTGGGAGGGAGGTAAAAGCTTCTGAATTGTGATGTTCCACACCTATAACTCTTGGAATTGGTTTATTATTGTCACACGTACCAAGGTCCAGTGAAAAACTTGTCTTGCATACCATTCATACAGATCAGTTCATTATACAGTGCATTGAAGTAGTACAGGGTAAAACAATACAGAAGGCAGAATAATATGTAACAGCTACAGGGAAAGTGCAGTGCAGGTAGACAATAAGGTGCAAGGTCAATATGAGGTAGACTGTGAGGTCAAGAATTCATTTTATCGGACTAGGGAACCGTTCAATTTTTGTTTTGCATCTGTTGAACTTGAAAAGTTCCTAGAATTCTTGCTACAAGTTGTGTTGTGGTAAGGAATTTGGAGGACAAGGTATAGAGAATAAAAGGTGCCTGCAGACCACAGCCATAACTATTACTCCAGCAATGCCAATCCTTTGGTTGTGGCTGACTTTAATCCTGCTTCCAATAACTGGACTATTGTGCAAGATGCTGTGTCATGAAAACATCTGACGTAAGTACAGGCATGAACCCAGAAATCTATACTTTGGGTGTAGGCCATCTGACTTGCATTTAGTTGGAAGTGATGGAACAATTAAAGTTCTTTATACCATATCTTTCTTTGGAAAATCCTGCATTACCTTTATAATGGATTGGCATGAACAAAAGTGGCAGAGCAACTTAATGCAGTTTCATCTGTGGAAAACTGTGGGGGCAATTTATCAAGAAACTGCTGCGTTGATAGTGGAAAGGTTTTAATGGGTTTTGGCTGCTGAATACTCTGTCTCTAGCTTTCTATTATAGATATTTTATTTGTAGCTGGTCCACTTAAGTTCCTGGCCAATGGTGACCGACAGGATTTTGGTTGGAGGGGGTTCAATAACAGTAATGTCATTGGATGTTAAAGCAGGTGATTAAAATCTCTCTTGTTGGAGATAGTCATTGTCTGGTAGTTGAGAACTGCAAATGTTACTTGCCATTCATAACCCCAAGCTGAAATATTGTCCAGGTAAATCTGAACATGGACATAGTCACACAACATGGAAAGAGGCCATTCGTCCACCACAACCAGTGGACATCCATCTGTATTAATCCCATCTTCCAGCACTTGGCTCATAGCTTTTAATGCCAAGACAGTTTCAGTGCTCACGTCTCTTAAATACTGTCAGTGACTCTCTTTCCACCTCTCTTTCTGGATGAGCATTCCAGGTACTCGCCATTCTCTGGGTGACAAAGGTCCCTGTCGGATCCCTTCTAAATCTCTTACCCCTTACTCTAAATCTATGTCCTCTAGTTATATTCACCTCTGACTACAGGGAATCTGCAATCTACCCTTTCTATACTGTTCACCATGTTGTACACCTCAGTCACATCTCCTCTTAACCTCCTTCACTCCAGGGAAAGCAGACCCAGCCTCTCCAGTCTCTCATCATAAGTAAAACGTTCCATCCCAGGCAACGTCCCGGTGAATCTCCTCCGCACCTTCGCCAGTCCGATCACATCCTTCCTATCATGTGGTGACCAGAACTGCACGTAGTTCTCCAGCTGAGGTCTGACCACTGTTTCATAAAGTAGGAGCGTAACCTCCCTGTTCTTGTATTCAGTGCCCAGACTAATGAAGGCCAGCACCCCATATGCTTTCTTAACCATGTCACCTGTCTGCACTCCCCCCTTTCAAGGATCTTTGGACTTGCACACGAAGGTCCCTCTGTTCCTCAGTGCTGTCATAGTGTATGTCCTAGCCTCATTAGTACTTAATAGTGTCAAACTCCAACTGCTATTTATCAGCCCATTCCACTAACACATTGATATCACCCTGCAGCCAAAGAAATCAGGTTTGCAACAACTCCACCAATCTTGATGTCAACTGCAAACTTGCTGATCTTTTTCTTGGCTCACTGTGGTAAGGCAATTTTTTTGAAGGTTTAAGGTAATTACCAACTAATATTGTTTTTGCATTTTGACTTCTCTTTGCAGATTTTCATCAGACTGGATTCTGACATTTCTGTTAAATTGATAAATGTGAGCCTTTTGAGTGGAAATACTTCTGTTCCTCCCAGACTGTTAATTGGGAAAGATTCTGCCGATATTTTCATCCCAGAAGAAGCAGCAAACTCGGAGGTAATTCTTCTTTCAATAAAGATACATGGTGACTGAAACATCTCTACTGTTGTTCTAATTCTCAGTTTCTAAATTTTTCAGGTATGATGCATAACTTTTTCAAAGTAAACTGGTTTATTATTGTCACTTGTACTGAGGTACAGTGAAAAACTTGTCTTTCATACCAATCGTACAGATCAATTCATTACACAGTGCAGATACATTGAGGTGGTACAGAGTGCATTGACGTAGTACAAGTAAAAAAAGCAATAACAGAGTACAGAGTACAAAGTGTCACAGCTACAGGAAAGCTACATGACATGTCAGGCACTATTTTAGTCAAGTATATATTTTATTTGTCAATCTCTTAAGTGCTAAAGAATTAATTGAAAACTTCTGTTTGCTTTTTGGTGTAATATCAGGAAGAATCCCTTAATTTCATTGGTCACATGGTTATCTTGAGACCTGAACTATTGTGTAAAGTTTTGGTCTTCTTACCTAAAAAAGGACAATGAAAATTCCCCAGACTGGTTTGTGGCTGGTCGGTTTGTCACGTGAGGGGATATTGAGTAGACGAGGTCTGTATTCTCGACAGTTTAGAAACAGAAAGAAACAAGAGAAAGATATAACTCAAGGCAATCACTAGTCCTAAAGCTAATTCCATGTTCAAAAAACTTTAATTATTTTATGTAACACTCTCAAAAGTGCTGAAAGTTCAATCAAAAAATTTCCTTTTTGCTTGTTGGTTTGCTATTTGGGAGAATGTTTTAATTTGATTGGTTGTTGATATTGATGACCTTGTTACTGCTATAGGTGCCCTGGATCCCATTGAACTGAGGTCCAATGACAACAGGTATTGGTAACCAGTACAGTCCCTCTACTGTGATCTTTGATAACATTCCTTTATCTCTCTGGGCCATTATACTTAAGTTTATACACATGACCCCACAGTTTCCCCCACCTCAACATAAACCTTCCTCAGTCCTGATGAAGGCCCTCTGACCTGAAACATTAACTCTGTTTCTCTTTCTATAGATGCTACCTGACCTTTTGAATATGTCCAACAGTTTTTGCTTCTACACCCTTGGAAGTAATCTGCTCCTCTCTACACCTTTGGTATTTTTAATCAATTCCATCCTATCTCTCCATAATCTCTGATACTGTAATGAAAGAAAAAAAAACTCTTTGGTAACTAGAACTTCCAGTTGAAGAAAACACTTAACTACATAGTTTAGGCTTGTGTTATTTCTTTTTGAATTCAGATTCAGATTAAGATTCAGATTAGTTTATCATGATATACACCAGGGTGCAATGAGATTCCTTGCTCATGTGAAGTTCACAGAATAAGCAGTGTACATGGTAATAATAAATACAACAACAAATACAGTGACAAATGCAAAACAGTGGAAAGGTGCAAAGTACAGCAGTGCAAACTGAGGCAGTACAAACAGAAATGCTAAAGTGACAACCGCGGAAGAGTTAGAATTAAGGGTCCGAGAAGGTGGCAGCACCACCGGGAAGGGGGTGTGAAAGGTGATTGGTTCAGAAATCTGATAACAGTGGGGGAGAAGCTGCTCTTGAGTCTGGTCATCTGGACTTTCAAGCTCCTTATCTTCTCCCAGTAGGTAAAAGAAAGAAAAGGGAATGGCCAGGGAGCCAGGCAGCCTTGACGATACTGTCAGCCTTCCTGATGCAGTGCACCGTGAAGACGGATTGGTTGGAAGGAAGTGACGAGCTCATGACAGACTGGTTTACCACTAGAATTAACTCCTGGCTGAGCAAGGACCTGGACCCACTCCAATTTGCACATCACCACAACAGGTTTACGGTAGTGTGTTTACCACTCTCTGCAGGTTCTGATGGTCCAGAGCAGAGCAGTTACCATCCCAGGGTGAGATGTGACCTGTCAGGATACTTTCTATAGCGCATCTGCAGAGAATTCTCGTGGAAAAGCCGAGTCTTCTCAGACGTATTTGCTAGGACAATACATGAAGAAAGTCATGAGAAGTGAGAAGTATAACTGGCGTTAGGTGCCATAATTACCCAGAGCAGAAAGAATCAGGATTCTGTTCCTCTATGAGAGATAAAATATTGTGAAGTTTACCTGCTTCAAAAGGGCATCAATCATACTGGTGTCCAAGAAGAGCAAGGTGAGCTGCCTCGACGACTATCACCCGGTAGCACTCACATTTATAATGATGAAGTGCTTTGAGAGGTTGGTCATGACTAGAATTAACTCCTGGCTGAGCAAGGACCTGGACCCACTCCAATTTGCACAACCCCACCACAGGTCTATGGTAGGCACAATCTCACTGGCTCTCCACTTGGCCTTTGAGCACCTAGACAACAGCAAAACATACGTCAGGCTGCTGTTTATCAATTACAGCTCGGCATGCAACACCATCATCCCCTCAGTAGTAATCAACAAACTTTAAAACTTGGGCCTCTGTACCTCCCTCTGCAACTGGATCCTTGACTTCCTTATCGGGAGACCACAATCAGTGGATCAATAGTAATATCTCCTCCTTGTTGACAATCAACACAGGCACACCTCAAGGATGCGTGCTTAGGCCACTGCCCTACTCGCTCTACATTCATGACTGTGTGGCTAGGCACAGTTCAAGTGCCATCTATCAATTCGCCAATGACACCACTGTTGGCAGAATCTCATTTGTTGATGAAGAGGCATACAGGAATGAGATAGATTGGCTGATTGAGTGGTGTCGCAACAACAACCTCACACTCAGAGGATCCATCTTGGGCTCAACATATTGATGCAATCATGAAGAAGGCACATCAGTATTAGGAGTTTGAGGAGATTTGCTATGTCACCAAAGACTCTTGCAAATTTCTGCAGACGCACAGTGGAGAGCATTCTGACTGGTTGCATCACTGCCTGGTATGGAGGCTCCAATGCGCAGGACTGAAAGATACTGCAGAGGGTTGTCGACTCAACAGCTCCATCATAGGCACAACCTTCCTCGCTATTGAGTACATCTTCAAGAGGCGAGCCATTAAGGACCCTCACCATCTGGAACACGCCCTCTTCATCTTACTACCATCGGGAGGAGGTACAGAAGCCTGAAAACCCACACTCAAGGTTTCAGGAACAGCTTCTTCCCCTCCACTATCAGATTTCTGAATGATCTATGAATCCATGAACACTGCCTCGTTATTCCTCTTTTACACTATTTATTTACTTTTGTAACTTATAGTAATTTCTATGTCTTGCACAGTACTGCTGCCACAAAACAACAAATTTCACGACATATGTCAGTGATAATAAACCTGATTCTGATTTGGAACTGAGCAGCAATGAATAATTTCAAGTGTCAAGACACTTAAAAGAAGGTAATGAAGATTAAATGAAAAGGGATACACGTATAAAGAAGTACATGATTGTCTCCTGGTTTTGGAACATGTTGTGCCTGGCACAGGACAAGTTTCTGAAATGATTATATCTCCGAATGCCTTTCAGAGACAATGCTAGAATTTGGATGGATGAAGCCTCAATTTGTTTCTCTGTCAGTGTTTTCAATGGTTCCCCATCATCAGTCAGCACCATTTCCCCAGGGCGGCAATGGCCAATAGCAGAAGACGCCCATTTAAGGTGAGTGGAGGAGAGCTTAGGGGAGGTGTCAGAGGCAGGTTTTTTACACAGAGAGTAGTGGGTGCCTGGAATGCACTGCCTGGGTTGGTGATAGAGGCTGATACAATAGGGGCTTTTAAAAGACTCTTAGATAGGCACATGGATGTAAGAAAAATGTAGGGTTACGGGCTGTGTAGGAGGGAAAGGTTAGATTGACTGTGGAGTAGGTTTATATTAGGTCGGCACAACATTGTGGGCTGAAGGGCTTGTACTGTGCTGTACTGTTCGATGTTCTATCAGTCATCTCACATATGCCCTCTAGTTCTTGATTCCCTAACCCTGTGTAAAAAAACTGAGTGCATTCAGCCTATCTATGCCCCTCATGATTTTGTACACCTCTATAAAATCACCCCTCATTCTCCTACGCTCCGATGGAAAACTCCCAACCTGCTGAACCTTTCTCCATAACTCAATCTCTCGAGTCCTGGCAACATCATTGTAAATCTCCTCTGTGCTCTTTCTAGCACTTGTTAGACATATAAAGCTATTGATTACCATATATTAGACACTCCATTTTAGAGGGTACAGAGCTGATACAGTTCAGGATAAATTCTACCTTCACTCTCCGTTTCGTGAACCAGCTTCCTGAAGCCACCAGTGACAGAATCAGAATCAGGTTTATTATCACTGACGTATCTTGTGAAATTTGTTGCTTTGCGGCAGCAGCACAGTGCAAGGCATAAAAATTAATATGTTACAAAAATAAATAGATAGTGCAAAAGAGGGATAATGAGGTAGAGCTCATGGGTTCATGGGCATTCAGAAATCTGATGGCGGAGGGGAAGAGGCTGCTACTGAAACATTGAGTGTGGGTCTTCAGGCTCCTGAACCTCGTTCTCTTTTGCATTAATGAGGTAGCCCAGCTCAGTCTTCATCAGTGAGGCATATAACCACAAGGAGCTCCTGCATTATAGTCAGAGAGCCAAAAAGTGCAGAAACAGGCCCTTCGGCACACTAGGTTCATGCTGCCCATCAAGCACCCACCTATTCCATTTACCAGCTCCAGGTTTGTTGATGTCCCAACAGAGAGGAAATGTAAAATCCCATCTTGGATCTTGCTGGACAAGAGCAGGGGATGTAACCTGTTCGGATGAAGGGTCTCAACCAAAAACGTCAACTATCCATTTCCCTCCGTAGACGCTTCCTGACCCACTAAGTTCCTCCAGCACTTTCTGTGTTGCTTGAGGAAACACAAGTGTTACTCCCAGGATCCCCCGAGTTAGCTCAATGCCTAACACACCCTCACTGAAACCTTTGCCTCAAGAAATATTGCAGCAGTTACTATAACAGGAAGGCTCACCCTGCTGTAGTACCTTTAATGTTCTGCTGCCAATTGTGGTTGGATCTTTCAGTACCAACCTGAGAGGTCAGGCAGGGACTTGGTTTGAAGACTGATCTCAAGGGTAGCACCTTTGACCAGGCAACATCCATTTGCTGGAGCATCAGCTGAGGTTTAGTATTTGTGCTTCTGGGTGGGAGTTGAACCCTCTACAACCTGATTCTGAAGTGAGCAGATTACTAACCAAACCATTCAAAGGAAGTAGCTTGACCTCAGTGGTATGGTGAATCACAGGGTCACCCAGCAGGAAAACACACCCTTTGGCTCATCGGGTTTGCTCCCACAAGGAAACATCTGTTTACACTAATCCCATTTAATTCTCTCACCACCTTGTTTCCCTGCTCCCCATCTCTATCACTCATGGTCGTGAACTAATCAACTTGCACACCTTTGGGATGTGGGAGGTGTATTGTGGAGGGCCAAGGCTGTCATGTAACAGCATGGCCCAGCACCTGGTCGAAAGCCACACTGCTGTCAATCAAGGCCTGGCTCCTCCCCCACCCATTAGGGCACACCTGCTGATTGGCCTTGGTAAGCACCTTTGTACCTGGCCTCAGGCCATTGGCCTGTTTGAACTACGTGGGCTGGGCCACCCCCAGCCCTCCAGCACTATAAGGAGTGCTCCATGTGTTGGTTCTGCCTCTTTGTTGCCCGGGAGGAATCATGCAACAATGCTGGAAAGACCACCGGCAGGCTATGCACCTCGACAGGTTTAGAAGTATCTTGTGAGGATTCCTGGGGGTGTGGGGCTGTGCCTGCACTGAGTCAAGGGGTGGTGGGTAGCGTAGTACTTTTCCTTGATTGTTTGATTGTTTGTACCCAGTTCGTTGTGTGTGCGTGTGTGTGTGTATTTTGCCCTCGTTGCAATTTTCCCACATGTGCTATCACTGGTGTGTTGCCCTCATTACCTTTTCCGGTGTTTGTCTTTGTAAATAAAACCCTTCCTTGCCAGACTGTGTTCAGAGTCCTTTACTTCCGAGACCTCAAAATAATCTCATAACAGGAGGAAACCAGAGCACATCCAGGTTATCCAGTCACTCAAGGATGGACAACCTCCACACAGACCAGCACAGAGACCAGGACTGACTCGAGATCGCGGATGCTGCGAGGCATCAGCTCTACTTGCTGGGCCACTGTTCCACCACAATTCTCCTCATGTCTTCAACGGCGTCTCTGCTGAAGATGCAGTAGGAAGCTAAATGTCAGCCACAATTTTCCAATTATAAGACAAAAAGAATATGATTATTACTGGCTGTGAAAAGGTTACTTGAGTCCCACAAGTTGTTAGTATTCAGTGTGAAACACATCCATTACTTTTTTTGCTTTATTTCACAAGATAAACAAACAGAATCTAATGGCACGACTAAAACCATTTAATATATCATAAATAATAAGACCTACTGAAGCCAGTGCTTTTAAGTTTGCAGTGGAATCATAAAGTGCAGCTGACATTTAGAAAGCAATCAAGTATTTTCTCGAGGCTTAGAAATCATCCAAACTCCTTGATTACATTATGAATTTGTAATCACTATCCGTTATCTGCTATACCAAAGCACTTCTGTTTAATTGACGATTTTTGAAACAGTCCAGGTAAGATGTTTGTTCAGCACAGAAAGAATTGTCATAGAGTCATGTAGCAAAGGTAACAGGACATTTGGCTCACCAAGTCTACACTGACAATCCAACACCCGTTTACAATAATTGTGTATTAGTCCCTTTTAATTTTCCCCACATTGTCATCAACTCCCCTCAGATTCCACCCCACACACACACACACACACACACACACACACACGGGACAACTTACAGCAGCCAATTACCCTACCAAACCACAGGTCTTTGGGATGTGGGAGGAAACCGCCGCATCCGGAGGAAATCCATGTAGTTACAGGGAGAACGTGCGAACTTCACACAGACAGCACTCGAGGTCAGGATTGAAACTGGGTCTCTGGGATTGTGAGGCAGCAGCTCTATGAAATGCACCACTGTGTCACCCAAATAAGGTTTGAAGATTGAACACTAATGGAAGCCATTTGACCCATTGTATTCCATTTGTTGCTGACCATTTCTTATAACTATTGGACATTGGTTTAGTCACAGTTACTCTATGACTGTGGGTCATAGAGTAACCTTCAGCCCAACTCATCCATGCTGGCCATGGTGTCCACCAAGCCAGTGCCATTTGCCTGCATTTGGCCCATATTCCTCTAAACCTTTCCTATTCATGTACCTATCCAAATGCCTTTTGAATGTTGTTATTTTACCTGCTTCAACCACTTTATCTTCCATGTATGCATCATCCTCTGCATGAAGAAGTTACCCCTCAGGTCCCTTTTAAATCGTTCACCCCTTACCTTAAACCTACGCCCTCTAGTTCTTAGTTCCCTTTTCCTTGGATGAAGGCTCGTGTGCTCACCCAATCTATGCCCCTCATAATGTTTTACACCACTCTATTTTATGCACCTCTCAGTGTCCTACGCTCCACAGAATAAAGCTTAACCTGCCCAACCTCTCCCTTTAGCTCAGGCCCTCGAGTCCTGGCAACACACTTGTGAATCTTTTCTGCAACTCTTTCCAGTTTAATGATGTCTTTCCTATACCAGGGTGACCAAAAGTGTACACAATACTCCGAGAGCAGTCTCACCGACAATTTAGATCAAGTTGGGTGGGATGATCTTAAAGGTAGTTGAGAGTCAGTTTAATAGTTAATTGTGAATCAGGAAAGACTTATATCCCCTGCATGAAAATGAGTAGAGTCATTGGGAGAAATCTGTTTTGATGAAGGTTTGGTGGAGTGTGAATTATGTTACCTCAGTTCAATCTGATCATTGTGACTGTTAACCTTTTGAAAGCAAAGTTTGATCTATACTTGAAGTAAATGGAATGTTAGCCACTGTTGCAAAAGGTGCAGAGTACAAAAATGTGGAAAGTTTGTCACAGCCTTTCAGAGATTTTGTGATCTCTGGATTACCAAGTCTCCTTACTTCAGGAGGGATGTGGTTACCTTTGAAGGGATATAGAGAAGGCTTATTTGATTGATTCGCGAGACAAAGGCATTGTCTAATGAGGAAAGATTGGGCCTATACTCGTTAGAGTTTAGAAAAGTGAGACGTCAGCTTATTGAACCATATAAGATTCTAAAGGGACTTGACAAGTTGGATGCTGAGAGAATGTTTCCCCCCGATGGAATCTAGAACAAGGAGGCATGAAAGTTCATCAAATTAGGCCTGAGATGAGGAGCTTCTTTCCTCAGAGGAACCTGATTTCTCTACTCCTGAGGTGTGTGGATGCTGAGTCATTGTACATCAGTGACTTAGAGCTACTTGCAATATTGTCCTTCCTCACTAAATTGGTAAATTTGTTTATTATTGTAACATGTACTGAGGTACAGTAAGAAACTTTGTTTTGCATGTCATCCTTACAGATCGTTTCATCACATCAGTACATTGAGGTAGTAAAAGGGAAAACAATAACAGAACGTAGAATATAGTGTCACAGTTACAGAGAAAGTGCAGTGCAGGCAGACAATGAGGCGCAAGGTCATAACAAAGTAGATTGTGAGGTCAAGAGTCCACCTTATCATACTGGGGACCATTAAATAGCCTTACAACAGTGGGATAGAAGCTGTCCTTGAGCCTTGTGGTATATACTTTCAGGCTTTTGTATCCTGCCCTGTGGGAGGGAGGAGAAGAGAGAATGCCTGGGGTGGGGTCTTTGATTATGTTGGCTACTTTACTAAGCAGTGAGAAGTGTAGACAGGGTCCGTGGAGGGGAGGCTGGTTCACTGATAACTTCCTTATGGACTAATCATAAAATGAAGCAGAACATTTTGTAAATTAATAGGCCATTCAGCCCATGCTAGAGGTTATGGGTCACATGATGTTTCTCTCATTTACCTTCATCCAGTGTTCACTCTTCGTTAACTTTACTGCTTGCATTTTGCTCACATGGATTGCACCTTCTCCTTTCAATGAAGTCATACTTCTGAGAATAGAATGAAATGAAATTATTATCAAAATTCTCTGTTACCGATTGAACTCATATTGCTGAAGTCCCTTGTTGAATGATCTCAAGTGAAACCTGTAAGAGTCTCACAAAAATTCATTTTCTGTCTCTCTCTAGTTCCTTCACCACCTTCAGCCAGAAGTTCCTACGTGCTTCAGTTTTAAATGACCACTCCCTAATGTTAGTCCCCTCTCTGAAGATTCTCCCTCTGGTGGAATCATCCCAACATCTACTCAGTCCTAACCCCTAAGGATCTTGTGTGGTTCAATAAGATCACCCTTCATTCTCCAAGATACCAACAAATCTAATTTCTTTGGCTGCTCAAGACAGGACAACCTTCACATCCCAGGAACTCACCTTCTCGGGACTGCCTGAGATAAGAGGACCAAAATTCCAGGTGTGGCCTCACCAGTATGACTGTAACAACACCTTCCTATTTCTAAACTCCAGCCCTCTTGCAATAAAGGTCAATGCGCCATCTGTCTTCCTAGCCACTTGCTGCATCTGCCTCCTAACCTTTTGGGATCTGTGTACAGGAACACCTAGAGCCCTCTGCAATGCACTCATCCGCAATCTTCTCGATGCAGATAATACAGTGCCTTTAGATTTCTTTCATTGAAATATATAACCTCACACTTTACCACATTACACTCCACACCAAGTGCACACACACTTACCCAACCTACCTATATCCAATTACAGTGTTGTTGGATTTGATTGTTTTAAGTAGTTTTTTAACATGTATAGTGTTTAATACACCTCAAGTGGCTGCACAAGGAATGGTCGTTTACTAGCTTATTGGTTCATCCATCAGGTGAATACATGTTTTCTCATTGGTTGGTTTGGCCACAGGTATCTAATAGGTTTCCTGATTGGACTATTATTAGCTAAGGAGTACCTTTTATCTCAGGTATAAAGGGTGTCGTTTTTTGTTAATCACTATCTTACTCTCTTCCCTCCCCGGCCCTAGCTCATTTTAGTTCCTTTTGTCTCAGCTCATCTCCTAGTAGTAAGGCTAGTGCCATGCTCTGTGACTGTTTCTTTGTTTTAAAATTTTCCAATATAACGTTGTGAAGCACCAAGTTGTTTTCAACTTGTTCCTGGACTCCTGAAAGAACGTGCGTATTTGAAAAAAATATGGATCCGACAGAGTCCTAAAATCCTCATTGCAGCATGCTTTCCCATCTGTAAGACTTGCTTCCTTTTGTATTCAATCATAGGTGACCTGGTGGGCTTGGATTTGCTACCCATTCCTGATGGCCCCCAGAGAAGCTTTCTGAGCCACTTTACAGGACTGTCTGGAGTTATGTGTGGACCAGTCTATCTGAGAGTTATAGTGTCTTACCATGGAAACAGGTGAGTGTGTGCTGATCATTTAGCACCCATCTACACTAATCCGAGAGTAATTGGTAATTGGTTTTATTATTGTCACATGTTCCAGGACACAGTGAAAAGCTTTGTTTTGCATGCCATCCTGACCGATCATTCCAGATATAAGTATATTGAGGTAGGACAAAGGGAAAAGCAAAGACTGTTACAGTTACAGAGAAAGTGCAGGTAGACAAATAAGGTGCAAGGGCCATGACGAGGTAGACTTAGAGATCAAAAGTCCATCTTTATTGTATGAGGTCCATTCAAGAGTCTTAAACAAGCTATCTTTGAGCTGGTGGTATGTGTTCTCAAGCTTTTGTATCTTCTGCCCAATGAAATGAGAGATGAGAATCACTGGGGTGAGATGATTATGCTGGCTACTTTCCTGAGGCAGCAGGAAGTGTAGACAGAGCCAATGGAGGGGAGGTTGGTTTCCACGATAGATTGGGCTGTATTTGCAACTTTGTAATTTCTTGCAGTCATGACCAGAGCAGTTGCCACACCAAGCTGTGATGCATCTGGATAGGATGCCTTCTATGGTGCATCTATAAAAATAGGTGAGGTTTATCAGGAACATACTGCATTTCCTTAGCCTTCTGAGAAAGTAGAGGCACTGGTGAGCTTTCTTGGCCGTAGTGTCCACGTGGCTGGACCAGGCCAAGTTGTTGGTGATATTTGCACTTCGGAACTTCTCAACCATTTCCACCTTAGCACCAGTGATAGACAGGGGCGTGTACTCCACCCCACTCTCTCAAGTCAATGACCAGCTCTTTTGTTTTGCTGACACTGAGGGAGAAGTTGTTGCCTTGACACCATGCCACCAGGGTCTCACCTCCATCCTGTGCTCTGTCTTCTTGTTGTCCTATTTCTTTCTCTCCCCACTCCCATCCTCAATCCTCCTACTCAGCTTCACTCTGATGGCAAACTTCAGTGGCTAATTTCAGTGACTTATCAATCCACACATCTTTGCAACTGTGCAAATGGTTGGTGGGATCACACTTGGAGTATTGAGCGCAGTTCGGGTCGCCCAGCTATAGGAAGGATGTCATTAAGCTGCAGATAACATTCACATGGACTGGAGGGCTTGAGTTTTAAGGAGAGGCTGGATAGGCTGGGACTGTTACTCTGGAGCAAAGGAGGCTGAAGGTCGACCTTATAGAGATGTATAAAGTCATGAGGGGCATAGATAAGGTAAGTGGCCATCGTCCTTTTACAGGGTAGGGGAGCGAAAACTAAAGGGCATAGATTTAAAGTGAGAGGCAAAAGATTTAAAAGAGACCTGAAGGTAAACTTTTTCACAGAGAGTGGTGAGTACATGGAATGAGCTGCCAGAGGAAGATGAAGAGGCAGGTACAATTACAATGTTTAAAAGATATTTAAGACAGGCACATGGATAGAAAAGGTTTAGAGAGATATGGGCCAAATGCAAGCAAATGGGAATAGCTCGGATAGATATCTTGGTCAGCATAGATGAGTTGGGCCGAAGGGCCTGTTTCCATGCTGTATAACTCTATGACTCTACTGTGTCACCATCTTGTCCCCTGCTAATCAATTGGTTTGCTGATGGATTAATTAGGACACTTTCAAAGAGCTCAACTTTGCAGAGGGTCAGTTGGGAGATCTATGGGGAAAGCTGGAACTGTCATAGCATCACCTGCATGTTTAAGAAGCAGCTCACCACTGCCATATCCAGATCAGTCAGGGATGGTAATACATCCTGGCCTTGTCAGCAATGCTCACTTCAAGAAAATGGATTTTTAAAAAAGCACCCTGTACCATTGTGACTATCACCAACCACTGTGTAGTCAGCCAATAGTTTAATGTAAC
>JARFYF010000066.1:9224026-9234970 GCA_030265395.1 Rhina ancylostomus
ATATAGCATATGTTGAAGTTGTACCACAAGACTGTTGGAAAGCACAGAAAGGGTAGACTGGACGGGCTGTGCTGGTTGTAATTCTGATTTACAAATCCTGTAGGAGCAGGGCAATTTCCCTTGACAACTTTGCATATTCAGTGGCTCTAACCCAATGGAGACTCTCTCTTCTGTGCTGTCTTTAATCCATTTTGTGACCCACCTAAACCAGCAGGACAGTTGTGTGCTGGGACCAGTGAGTGTGATCGAGCAGTCCTGGTTAGATGGCTGAAGATTCTTCCGAGGGTTTTCTGAGAGGATGCAGGGAGCAGCCCCGTAGAGGGCAAGTAGTTGGTGTTGGGGGCAAAAAAAATGTCCATTTTCTGGTGACCCATCAAATGCTCCCCACCTTCCCCAAATCATATCAGCCTCCAGAACCAAGGAATATTTGCCAGTGCATCTTATCACTGTTCCCCCGACAGTATAAAAGATAAAAAGGCAGGCCAGGAGAATAGTGAGACGGCTCTGTAGCATTGTAGTAGAGAAAGGGGGGAATGGTCTTATAGCAGAGAAGATAACAAGAATCTGTGGGGCTGGTCCTGGACAGAGGTAGCTGGAATTGGTTCAAATCAACCTGAACCACAAGTTTCAGTCTGCAGTGAATCATGGTAAACCCCTGCCTGGTTACCATCCCAGCAACTATCCCACAAACTCCAGGGGCGAAACTTACCATTGTACATATAAGGTAACGCCAGAACTGCACATGGCTCACATACCACATAGGTGCTGAAGCTTGACACTGCAAAAGGCTTCCCTCATTCCTTGCTGGGTAAGAGATAAGGGGGGAGAAACATAGATAAGAAATAATGTAAGAACAATGGAAACTCTGGATCGGGAAGCATTTGTTCCAGAGCGAGTGACTCCCAGGTTAACATCAACTTGTAATAAAGAAAGTTTGTTCTGAAGGTAAACCCTGGGCTCCTTGTGAATTGTTCCCATCTGCAGTGAGGTTTAACGAGGTTGGTGCCTGGCATTGAGCTCATCAAAGTGCCAGAGCCTCCAGGAATGTGAATGTTCCCCACACATTCACCTTCCTAAAGTCTCTATGATAGAAACTGCCCCTGGAGATCAGAGTCTGTTACACAGACTTCCCAATTCATTTGAGGAATGGAACTAAATATTGGGGCGGAGGGACAGAAGCAAAGGGGTATGTGCCAAGTAGCCTGTGTGACCTCACAGGTGCTACATCACCACCCACGTGGAATTTCCATCCCACTGACTCCTGTAGGCCTCCCACTGATCAATATCAGAAGTGGGTTCTTCAGCTCTGGAAGATCCACACTTTACCCCAACACCAAGGCACTGAAAGATTGTAAATAAGATTAGTATAGATAGAACTTGATAGTTAGCATGGACATGGTGGGCTGAAGGGCCTGTTTCTGTGCTGTATGACCCACAGTGAGAATACAGACAGCCAAGGCCCAGACTAATTGGAATCAGAGAGTGCTGTCCAGAATATAAAACAGGTAGCCTGGACTGTGACCTGGTCTGGGTCCAATATTAAAACTGACCTGCCCAACCACAGCCAATCTGAACCAGAAGGCTTGTAAGTGTTTGAAACCCAACACAGATTGTTATAGAATTATCACAGGAAACAGAGCCTTCAGCCCAACTTTGTCCATGCCAGCCAAGATGCCCATCTGAGCTCATCCCATCTTTTCTGGATTTGGCCCATATCCCTCTCAACCTTTCCTATCCATGTAGACACAAGAGACTTCAGATGCTGCAATCTGGAGCAACACAAAGTGTTGGAGGAACTCAATGGGTCAGGCAGCATCTGTGGAGGGAAATGGACAATCGATGTTTCGGGTCGAGACCCTTCACCTGGACTGATCTTAACTCTCTAGATGAAAGGTCTTGACCCAAAATGTCGACTGTCCATTTCCCTCCACAGATGCTGCCTGACCCACTGAGTTCCTCCAGTGCTTTGTGTGTTGTTTCCTATCCATGTACCTGTCCAAATGTCTTTTACATGTTGTAATTGTACCTGCCTCTACCACCTCCTCTGGCACCGTGTTCCATACACCCACCACTCATTGGGACCCACTGGGCTTGGGTCCAGTAGCCAGACTATATTGGGAGCAAAAACTGGCTTCAGTTATTCCCTAGTGCTGTGCAGAGATCAGCTCCATCCTTCTGAGGGACAGGAGCTGGCCATAATAGCGCCTTGAACCTGCCCCAGATTTCACAGCAGATGCAACCAGCTTGTGAACATAATTATACAGGTCTACGCACCTACTGATGCCAGGATCCTGTTACTCTTTAGAACACTGCTGTTTGATATTCGGTACAGCACCATTACATTATTGATCTCGATAATAATTATGAAAGCTTATATATACTAGTAACCTGAAATCACCGGTGACTGCTAATACACACTGGTATGCTTCTGTTCTTCCAGTCTTGTACACAGATTGCTTGCCAGAGTAAATTAGAATTTACTCAGAAAGGGGCCCATTTATGCCCTTGGAGAATTTATTATTTCCTAATGGTAATAATATGTTTATGATACTTTAATGCTGCAATTTATCCCCACAGGAATCATCTTAACAGTGCCAACTCACTCGCTAATGGAAAAGATTCAATTGTGTGGAAATGTTTGAATCTCAGGTAAGTTGAGAGACCTGTCTTTGTATAGTGCCTTTTAGAACATCTCCACATCCCCTGCAGCCTGTGAAGTATTTTTTTAGGCATAGTCACGACTGTTGTAGGGTCATACAGTAAGGAAACAGGACCTTCAGCCCACTAAGTCCGTGCCAACCATTAAGGAGCCATTTGCAATGATCCTCCATTTCAATCTCCCTACATTTCTATTAACCCTCTCCAAGTTCTACCACTCATGTGCACACTGGGGGTCATTTGGAGTAGCCAATTAACCTACCAACCTTACCCGTCTTTGGGATGTTAGTGAATGTTGGAGGAAACTGGAGCTCCTGGAGGAAACCCAATCATTCACAGGGAGAACATTCAAATTCCCCAGAGATTGCACCGGAGGTTAGGATTGAACTTGGGTCACTGGAGCTGTGAGGCAGCAACTCCACCATTTGAGCCATTCCGCTGTAAAGTAGTATACACAGCAGTAATTCATGCACAGCAAGCTCCCATAAACATCAATGTACCAAAGACCAAATTGTCTGCTTTAGGACTGTTGATTGAGGGATGAATTTTCTACTCCAAGATATGCCATGCAAAACATTTTCATCTGCTGAAGATGGCAGTGTCTAATGTATCAGCCATATCAATGCCCTTGCCCTCCACCTTTTTATACAGGCTCTCTACCTTCAATCTTTCAGTCCAGATGAAGGGTCTCGATACAAAATGTCAACTATCCATTCTCCTCCACAGATGCTGCCTGCCTTGCTGAATTCCTCCAGCGCTTTGTGTTCCGACCAAGATGCCCATCTAAGCTGGTCCCATTTGCCTGCATTTGGCCCATATCCCTCTCAACCTTTCCCATCCATGTGCCTGTCCAAATGTCTTTAAAATGTCGTTATTGTACCTGCCTCAACCATTTCCTCTGGCAGCTTGTTCCATATAACAAACTACCCTCTGTGATGTTTCTATGTGAGTGTATGGATGTACAGTATGTGTATGTGTGTGTGGATATATGTGTGTGGGATGTATGTGCATGTCTCAGGTTTTCTCCCTCCACAGATGCTGCCTGGCCGGCTGGAAATTTCCATCATTGCTTTTTATTTCAGTTATCCAGCAACTGCTGTGTTTTGTACTTCACAATCCTGGCACTAATTTTTACTCTCTCTCCTTTGCCCTAATTCATCTCCTACTATTTACATCTCCTTCAAGCAGAACAGCTGATTACCCTCCCTTCCTCACCCTCTCCCTGCCAGCACCACCTCCACAAGCCATTCCTTCTCTCTTAGTCCCCACCCCATCGCACAAATTGTTAGTCCCCACCCCATCGCACACACTCTTCTCTCCAACCCTGCCCTTCTCTGCAACTTCAAACATGTTTCTAACCTCTTTTCCCAAAATGAATGATCACCATCCCGAAGCACCAACTGTTCCTCTCTCCAAGGAAGCTGCCTGATCCTGTGGAGTATCTCCAGTACTTTCTATTTTTAGTTCATCCGGTTTCGAACGTAGGAAAATAGGAGCAGGAGCAGGCAACTCGGCCCCTCAAGCCTGCCTCCCCATTAAATGTGATTATGGCTGATCTGCCCCAGGCCTCACCTCCTCTTCTGTGCCAATTCCCTGATCATTCTGCAGTCTTTAGCTTTTCGAATACTTCTCCTTATATTTAGCGGTTCATATTAACCAACACATGTTAAAAGATGTATAAGATAAGCTGTAGGGCAGTTTACTAACTCAATATTTTAACTGAGCTGATTGCACATTAAGTGGAAAACAGTGGAGCAATCAATTTGCTTGAAATTACAGGTTTGATATCTGGTTGTATTTTCCACATTTCCTCGCTGAGAAAATGATTGAAAGATATAACTGCAGATGCCAACTTCACACTTCCCCAGCAGGCATCCACTGCCAACAATAAAGTGGGCTTATTTTCAACAAAGTACCACAGGCCATCAAAAGATAACATTTTCTCAGTGCATGTGATGCCCTCATTACAGTGACTGTGAGATTTCCAAGTCCAGATTACCTTTTATCTTTTGAAGAAATTTATGATTTTATTAGAATTCTAGACTGAGGGAATATATTCATGAACTTTTTGAAATTGCTAATATGTTTGGTGAAATAATAATTCCACCATTGCTGTACTTTCTATCAACCTTGCTGCCATGAGTGACCCTACCAGAAGCATAGCTCCAGACGGCATCACTCTCGGGATCTTGGGACCACACAAGCTTCTCCACCACGACAAGGTGACAATCTACATTATCAAGAACAAACTAAGATAGAGCGGTCATGTTGTTTGGATGAAAGACGAATGTCTGCTGAGACAAATCTACTCCCAGCTTAAAGTAGGCAAATGTAAAAGAGGCGGACAACAGAAGAGATTCAAAGACGTCTTAAGAGTCAGTATGAAGAAATGTAATATCAACATCAATAATTGGGAAACCAATGCCAAGGACAGGAAACCCTGGCAAACCATCATCTGAGAAGGACCAGCAACTTTCAAAGCCAACAGATGTACAGAATTAGAAGAAAATGGAAGGAGAGGCAGCAACAGCCAAAGCCCAGTCTGCCATCTGGAACTACCTGTCCTGAATGTGGAAGAACTTTCAGAGCCAAGACTGGACTCATAAGCCATTTGAGAGCCCATAAATAGATCAACGGATTGAAGACATCATCCCTGGCCTCGAGGGATAGCCACGACAACGGTGACTATTGTTCAATAGAATGAGTTCGAATAAAAAACCTTTGAGTCCATAGAATATACCTTGAGGTATATTTTAATTGTTTAAAATTTAAGTTAATTTCCACTATTCCACCAACAGTAAAATAGTACTCATTTGGATGTGTCGATTGTAAAGCAATTTATTTAATGCTTTCTATGCACATAATAATTTATTCTGTATAATTAACATTGATACACTTCAATTACATTGCATTATTATGAACATGAAATTTAACAGTGGAAAGGGCAAATGCGAAGTCAGATAATCTAAAAACAATTGATACTGATGTGATTTTACAGATTTCTAGCAGGTTGTTATTTGTCCATAATATTTATCTTCTGTCACAATTCGAGCTTTAATATGTTTGCATGTGAAATGCATTACTTCCATCTGGTTTGCTGGCTGTTTTTCTTTAGCTGTATTCTCTTTTCATTAAAAACTATGGGCCAAAAATATAGGATAATTCTGACAGAGAATTCAGGAGAAACTTCTCTATCCAGAGAGAGGTGAGAAGGTGGGAATTCCCCAGTGAAGCGGGGAAGCATTTTAAATGTATACTGAGGGAGAATGAATTAGATGTTCATCCTGACGGATTTCATTGAACAAAGCAGGGAGATCGGTGATGCAGCAATTAGTGCTGCAGACATCCAGGCTCAATCCTGACCTCTGGTGTGGTTAATTTGGAGTTTGCTCGTTCTCCCTGTCACTGCATGGGAATCCCTTGCATTCACCAATTCCTCCCACATCCTGAAGATGTGGAAGGAATTAGAGCACCCAGGGGAATGGTAAACTACCCATGGTATATTACCTTTTGGTGTAGGTATGTAACAAAAGAAACAAAGGGGAGTAGATCGGCATGTGAAGGAAAATAAGTCATGGTACCACAGGGATTTAAGAAGTGGGGAATGGGACTGATGGGATTGTTCCATTGGGAGCCAGCATGTAATAGGCTGTATGGCCTCTTTCTGTGTCATAGCATGAAGATTGGAACCTAAGGAAAGCTTTGCTTTGCTTCAAAGCATTACACTAAAGCTTCACAGGATTGATTCCTGTGTTGCTATTTGAGAAGAGATTGAGTAGGATCGACCACACTCAAGAAGAATGAGAATCAGTCTCATTGAAGCATGCAGAGTTTAGAGAGGGATCAGCAGGGCATTGAGTATAGAAGTCTACAAGCAAGATGAAATCTTTGGAATACAGTCCCAGAGGCTTGTGACTGCCCAGTCATTGAGTGTGTTCAAGGTCAAGACAAAAAGGTCTATTTAGGGGCTATGGATAGTTGAGATAAAGGATCAAATATGATCTTATTAAACGACAGAGTAGTCTTTATTTCTTATTCTCACAAGAGGAGCATGATTGTCAATGTAGACTGGTTCGGTCAGATGGCATTTTCTGTGCTGAACAATCTCGGTAGAAGTGATATCCGTGGGAGGTATGGGTGTTCATGTCTGTATGGGGAAGGAAGGAGCTGGCTTGGGCTGTGCACGGACACCACCTAACAGCGATTTGCAAAGAATTGATCACCTTCCCTTCATTTTGGAGCTCTCATACATTGAGCATAGAGAAGGGATGGCACGGAATGGGAAGAGAAGGGATGGCATGGAATGAACCTGTCACTGTGGTCCAAGGAAGTCTTGGATCTTCCTCTCACTACAGTGTGATACAGTGTTAGGATGTGGAAGCTTTAGAGAGGCGCAGAAGAGATTTACCAGGATGCTGCTGGGATTGGAGAGCATGTCTCATGAGGAAAGGTTGGGCGAGCTAGGGCTTTTCTCTTTGGAGAGCAGGAGGATGAGGGGTGACATGACAGAGATGTACAGGATGTTAAGAGGCATAGATCGAGTGGATAGTCAGAGACTTTTTCCCAGGGCAAAAATGGCTTACTCAAGGGGGCATAATTTTGTGATTGGAGGAAGGTATAGGGGGATGTCAGAGGCAAGTTTTTGCACAGAGAGGTGTGGGTGTGGGGAACGCACTGGTGGCAGAGGTGGTGGGGGTAGATGCATTAGGGATATTTAAAATACTCTTAGATAGCCACATGAATGATAGAAAAATGGAGGGACATTTGAGAGGGAAGGGTTAAATAGAACTTTGAGCAGGATAAAATGTCGACACAACATCTTGGGCCGAAGTGCCTGTACTGTGCTGTAATGTTCTTTGTACTATGTTCTAATGACATTTCTAATGATTGTTTAAGTAAAATCAAAAATTCAAATAAATATTCATTTGAAATGTCCTTCCCTAAATGTGAGTAGAATATGCCCAGCTTCCTGATTGCAGATCCCTCTCCCTCAGGGGAGCTATTAATCCTTTTTTTTCTGATGTTGGGTCAAGTATTGATGTTGGGTCAAGTACGGAAGTTGGAACTCACTTCAACCTAATGCTACATTCACATTGTAAATATACTCTAATTATTTTTCCTAACAGTGTCCTAAAAGACTGCTTTAGTTATCACATAGCTGGCCATAAATTCCCTTTGGGAACAAAGTGTATACTTTTTACCTTCTTAAGTGCTGGCTCTGATCCCAGGGTGCCAGCCATGAGCAAGCTCAGCACAGAATAGCATTAAAAAATTTGATCTGCATTTGTGAATTCTCATCACCATAGGCTGTCACAATGTACCATGCATATCAAATTTTAAATGTCTTCACTTTTTAATGGCTTCCTGCAGAGCTATAAATAAAAGTTAATAGTTTTCTTGTTCTGCTGGTTATGTAATCAGAATTGTAATTATTCATTGTCTCTAGTTTAATGAGTGAGGCAGGATGCAGATGAGAGGACCTGGTCTACTACATGTATTTTCTTTGAATCCCACTCTCCAGTTACTGTTTGTATCCAACTCTGTGGTTATTGAGTATTTCCAAGTTGCATTCTGTTGATCGTTCCTTGCATCTTGCTCTGTTTATATAATAGGAAGTCTGCTATAAAATACTGTTGAGTCATTTTTCTTATTGATTTACTTCCACTGTTATTTCTAGCTAGTTGGAGTGAAGGAAAGGCATTCAACTAAAACAACATACTTGTGGACTAAAGTTTGAGAATGCTCATCTAAAGTTCTTCTCCAGGTAGCAATAAATTTAAATGTGACTAGGATTGGTTTCCTGTACTGAGCTCATTTGCATAACACACAAGTGATATGCTCTTTCTATTTATTTTTCAGGAAGTATTGGGTTTTTTTCACTAATCTTAAGAATGACGAAATGTTTTCTTTCCAGTTCCCAATGTACTGGGAGTGCAGAAATTTATGTGAACGCAAAAGAACATGACAATCCATTTGGTCAGTTCTGTGTCAATGAGACTTCCAGGAGCCATGTAGGAATCTTGAGCACCAGGATTTCCATCTCCTCCCCAACCTGTAATGCCATCAGATTTGCATCCTTTTCAGCCTAACTTTTCATGCTTCGTGCAAGGGTGACTCTTCTGCACCAGAAATACCTCACCCACCTGTGTCTGGGTACTATGTCCAGACTTAAATCTTTCCAAACCTCCCTCAGTGCTAGGATAAGAGTCTATCATTTGCCATAGTCCTCTCTCTCGATGAAACAAGCTAACGTTCTTATTTTCATCATAACCTTATCTCTGTTTGTCCAATTGCTCCTGATATCAATGATGCAATTAATACCAATTTCCCTCTTTGGCAATCCTTTTTCCTGTGCAATTCACTGTGCTCCACATAAGTAGATAAATCTGATCTCTTCATGCACCCAATTTTATTAGTATTTGATTCCAAAGTGACCTGTGTAAAATATAACATGCCAATGCTAAACTTGTTCTTAGGCCAGAATGTCCGTTATGTCCTCCTGTCAAAACTGATAAAAGTGAGATAAAATATTCCAGAAATGACATAAATGGCTGCTTGTGCTATTTCTTTAGAGCCACTATTGATCTTTTGCCAAATGTACAGCAGGTTATTTAGAGAGCCCCACAGAAATTCCAGGCAAATGATGTTATTCTTCAGGATCTTCAGGAACATTCCTGAGACTTTTTCCAGTGTCAGCTCTCTGGCGCTTGCACGGGTAACATCAATGCAATCCACAGAATCAGCTGAATCAGCACACATTATTGGGGAAGTTTTAAATGAATGACACTCAAAACCAGATGCAATTGTTTTGCTGCAACCTTTTGGACTGACAAAAGCCTCAAATTGCTCATACTGTGCCCCATCCAGTGAACTGGTCACGATACCCTTCTGTCAAAATAGCAAGGATGCTCTGGTTCAGGAAATCTCTTCAAGTAGTGCTTCAGAACACAGATATATCTGGGCACATTTTTAAGTTTTTCATATCAAAACTTTATCCAACTTACAAAATAATTGGCTGGTGTTTACCAATAGATCTATTAAAGGGTTTAGTACATTTTTAAAAGTAAATTTCAGTGATTTGAATTTTTTTTCTATTCCTTCTACAGGATGTGGGTGTTGCTAGCAAGTACAGCAATTACTGCCCAATCCTAATTGCTCTTAAGTCACCACTTGGCCACAGTGCTTTCGGGTGAGGAGCTCCTGAATTTAGGCCCAGTGACAATGAAAGAATGGCAAATGGTAATGGAAGTCAAGATTGGGTTTGACTTGGAGGGAAAACAGCAACTGATGGTGTTCACTTGTACCTGTTGTCCTATCCTCCGTGGTGTTAGAGGTCATGGGCTAGAGGACACTGGTGGCTAAAGCAAGTATCTGCAGTACATTTTGTACATGATACACACTGTTGCCATGATGGAGGGTGTGAATGTTAAGGATGGTGGATGAGATCTCAATCAAGTTAACAGCTTTGCTCTGGATGGTGTAGAGATTCTCGAATTTTGCTGGGGCTGCGTTCACCTATCCAGTTAGAAGGGTATTTCCATCACATGTCTGACATTCCTTGTAGATCTACATTCCTTGTAGATGGCACATGATATCCAAGACTGATCTGTCCTTGCAGGTCCAGTATGTTTTGTGGCTGGTCCAATGAACCAGGTAAGATTCTGACACCCGTCCCCCATCCCCTCCTTTGTCCAACACCCCCAGGACATTCATACTAATGGTATAGAATTTCAAAGGTCGGTGTGGATGGATGGACTCTGTCTTGTTCAAGATGATCAGAGCCTGATATTTGTATAGCACAAATATTACTTGCCACGTAGCAATCCATGCCTGAATGCAGACGTGGGCTGCTTCATTTCTGAGGTTGCAAATGGAATTGAACATTGTGCAATGGTCAGTAAACATCCCCATTTCTGACCAGTTAGATGGAAGGAAGGCCATTGGTGAAGTGACTGAAGATGGTTAAGCATGTAAAATTATCCTCAGAAACTTCTGTAGCATTGCCTAGAGACTGAGAGGATTGACTTCCAGCAACCTCAAATATGACTCAAATTAATGGAGTGTTTCCATCTTGATGCCCATTGATAACCATTTTGCCAGGAGATAGATGAGACTGCAGAAGCTGGAATCTGAGGCAACAATCTGCTGGAGGAACTTAGGTCAAGCAGCATCTGTGGGGAGGAAAGGAATTTTTTTATGGGTAATGGAGGGCTGGGGTTGGGTGCAGGATGGGGGTCAAGCAGTAGGTTGAGGAGTCCTGATGCAAGGTTTTGACCCAAAATGTTG
>JARFYF010000066.1:9310807-9322235 GCA_030265395.1 Rhina ancylostomus
AGTCTTAGGTGAGGTTTAAAGGTCGGCACAACATTGTGGGCCGAAGGGCCTGTATTGTGCTGTATTGTTCTATGTTCAATACTGGCAGTATTTTGATTTTGTAATCTTATGCAGTAATAAATCATAAATTTTTTGACACTTCAACAAAATTTATTTCACTTTTTCTAAACTCTTCATTTCTGTTTTTCCCAATTGATTTTTATTTTTAATTTGCATCAGCTGGATTTGTTAATTACCACTACCTCCTCATGAGCCATGCACATACTCAGTAAAGCTGTTTCACGAAGCTTCAGATTTGCCAGATCACCAGCTCTGAAAAGCCTTCTGTTGAGTAAGGTCTTAAAATATGGTTTATTGATGCTCCCTATTCTGAACAGGACCACTTCTAATTCCAGCTATTGGAAGCCTCTCTCAGATTCCTGGCCTGAACCAATACCATTCAAAACCCATTCTTAAACACTTCTTTACAGTTTGGCAGGCTCATGTATATACTTTAAGCAATGAAATTTAAAAGAGTATATATTCAGAATTGAGACAAGCTGGATTGCTGTTGGAGTAGTAAATGTTAGAGAATGATTCACAGCAATTCCCTATAAAAATGCAGAGAGCAAACTATGTTTTAATGCTAAGTTGCTGTCAAGGCTCATGTACGAACAAAGGAACACATCAAGAGAGGGAGTACATTATATGACTCCCTGTGTCTGTTCCACCATTCATTCAGTAAACTGTCTCTTCACCTCAAGTATTTTTCAGTCCAATATCCATACCAGAATTAAAAGATATTTAATTTCATTTTTGATCATGCACCGGCTTCCGGATTAGAGAAATCAAAAGATCCACAATCCTCTGGGTAAAGAAATTTCTTCTCAGCTCAGCTCAGCCTTAGATGGTCAACTACTGCCGAATTCTGAATCTATCTACTGCTTGAAAAATGTTCAAAGATTCCACTTCAATCATCCTTTCAGAGCTCACTACCTGGGGACGAACAAAACTCTTTCCATCTCCATCTTAAATGGACAACCCTACTGTAGTTCTACTTTCTCTTCCAAGAGGAAGCATCCTCTCCACATTCTACCTGTCAAGATCCCTCAGGATGGTCCCACACCACCAGGTTCAGGAACAGCTACTTTCCTACAACTATTAGGTTCTTGAACTGACCTGCACAAACCTAACCCCACCTCAGCAACGGAAAACTACAGACCACTTCTTGCACTACCGTAGACTTGTTTCTAATTGTACTTTTGCACTAAGGTCTTGTTTTGCACAGTCTTTTTCTTCACTGCCTTGTATAATTTACGTACAATTTATGTAAAATTTATGTTTTGTGTGTTGTCGAAATCTGCATGCTTGTGATGCTGCTGTAAGCAGATTTTTCATTGTACCTGTACCTCGCCGTGCTTGTGCACATGACCATAAACTTGACTTGATTTCAATCAAGTATCCTCTCTTGCTTACAAACTCCAGCAGATACAAGCCTAGCCTGTTCATCCTTTCCTCATGAGGCAACCCAGGTAGTAGTCCAGTGAACCTTCTCTGAACTGCTTCCAATGTATTAAATAAGGAGACTAAAACTGTGCCCAATACTCCAGATGTGGTCACACTGAGGCCCTATATACTTGAAGCATAACGTCCTGGTTTCTCTGTTCAATTCCTTTGTATGAAACAATAATATTCCATTAGCTTTCCCAATTACTTCAGAATCAGAATCAATTTATTGTTGCTTCCATATACACTTACAGCATGCATGTGAGTGAAATACCGTACTCCGCAGATCAAGGTGCTGGTCACATTAAAGATAATAAGAGACACAAAGACAGAAAGACATTAACGACATTGGAACCACATTAAAAAGAGACTCGAAAAAAACAGCTTAAAATGAACATACTCATGCCGCAGTCGTCGGACGCTTAAAGTGCTGGTGCATTTTTGTATGCCTAGCATCCTTTGGTGTTAGATGGAGGGATGGGGAGCAGCACTTTGAGGGAGTTCATAGTTCTGATGGCTTGTGGGAAGAAGCTATTGCACGGTCTGGTAGTTCTTGCACGGATGCACTGGAGCCTCCTTCCGGATGGCAAGAATGCAGAAAGGATGCTTGCTGTATCTGCATACCAGCCTATTGTGAATCATGGAGATCTAGATCCCTCTGCATCTCAGTGTTCTACTGTCTCTCATTATTTAGGCAATATGCTTTTTTAGGTTTCAATTTCACATTTTCCCAATTAATCCATTGAGAGAATTTTGTCCATTCACTTAACCTATTGATATCCTCTTCACAACTTACTTTCTAGGGCAGGCACAGTAGTGTGGTGGTTAGCATTAACGCTATTACAGAGCTAGCGACCCCGGTTCAATTCCCACCACCGTTCTGTAAGGGGTTTGAACGTTCTCCCTGTGTCTGTGTGGGCTTCCTCCGGGTGCTCCGATTTCCTTCCACATTCCAAAGACGGACGGGTTAGGAAGTTGTGGGCATGCTATGTTGGTGCCAGAAGCGTGGTGACACTCGCGGGCTGCCTCCCGAACACTCTACGCAAAAGATGTATTTCACTGTGTGTTTCCATGTACATGTGACTAATAAAGATACCTTATCTACCTATCCTTGTATCAATATCAAATTTAGCAACCATGTCTTTCATGCCTTCAACTCAGTCACTTACATTATAAGGAGATGAGGCTTCGGCATCAATCCCTGTGACAAACCACTCATTATATTTTGCCAGTCAGAGAAAGATTCATATAAAATGATACAAGAGACTGCAGATGCCGGAATCTGGATAACAAACAAGATGCTGGAGGAACTCAGTAGGTCAGGCCACGTCTACAGAGGGAAATGGACAGTCGATGTTTTGGAACAAGACCTTTCACCTGGACTATACTGGCTATCTCCCCGCTATCTTTCAGTTCAGAGGGCTATGGGCTAAACACAGGCAGATGGGACTAGCTTTCTGGGTAACAGGGTCAGTATGGACGAGTTGGGCTGAAGGGCCTGCTTCCATTCTGAGGCACTCTATGACAGGTCTTGACCCGAAACATTGAGTCCATTTCCGTCCACAAATGCTGCCTGACCCGCTGAGTTCCTCTAACATCATGTCTGTTGCTAAAGATTCATAAATGCCTATTTTCTAATTTCTGTTAGCTATCCAACTTCCTATACATACCAATATATTACCTTGCACACCATATTTACTTGTTCATTGACTTTAAAATGCTCTTATATTACAAAAGGAGCTTTTGTTTTCTTAACATGTCCTGTGGAATCAGGTTGATGTTGCATGGGGTCAGTTGATAAAATCTCTTAGTATTGGTTTATTACTGTCACTTGTACCGAGGTACAGTGAAACACTTGTCTTGCATACCAATCGTACAGGTCAATTCATTACACAGTGCAGTTACATTGAGTTAGTGCAGAGTGCATTGACGTAGTACAGGTAAAAACAATAACAGTACTGAGTAAAGTGTCACAGCTACAGAGAAAGATGCTCTTGAGGCATTTTGAACCTTATTGATTATTAAGGAGTAATGTCCAAGTCAGAGTTTATATTTTTCTGCAGAAAAACTAAATCATGTCACTTCTGTTGCATTGTGTTTAAAGATTCCACCAGTGTGTCCACACTGAAACTGTGAGCAGCATCCTGCAAGGTAACACTCCTTCCACATTTTCTGATATCTTTCACTACTTATTTCACTGCAGGTTAACTTCCTTATTACTATTTTTGTACACAGAATAAGAGCAAGATTTCCAGTGGAAAATTAAAGTCACAGTATAATACAGCTTGGAAACAGACTCTTCTGCCCACTGAGTCCATGATAACAATCAAGCACCCAGTTACAGTAATCATATGCCAGTTCCATTTTATTCTCCCCACATTCCCCTCAGCTCTTCCCAGATTCTACCACTTACTACACACTACGGGCAATTTACAGTGATCAATTCACCTCCCAATCTGCAGGCCAAAACACCGCAGAGAGTTGTGAATACAGTCCAGTCCATCACACAAACCAGCCTCCCCACCGTTGTCTTAGTCGAAACTTCCCACTGCCTCGGGAAAACAGTCAACATGATCAAGGGCCATTCCAACCCCGGTCACTCTCTCTTCTCGCCTCTCCCATTGGGAAGAAGATATAAAAGCTTGAGAGCACAGTTTCTATCCCACTGTTATAAGATTCTCAAACGGCCCTCTCATACACAAAAAGATGAACTCTTGATCTCTTAACCTACTTTCTTGTGGCCCTTACACTTTATTTGTTGACCTGCAGTGCACTTTCATTGTAACTGCAATACTATATTCTGCATTCTGTTTTGTTTGTTCTTCCTAGATGTAACCAGTAGAGCATGATCTGTATGGCTGCCAAACAAAATAAAGTTTTTCACTGTATCTCACTCCATGTAACAATAATAAACCAATTACCAATACCAATGTGTTGAGGTAACCTGTGCCATTGGCTGGCTCAGTCCCACTCCCCCCACTAATGAGAACCCTCCCCACCATCGCGGACATCTTTAAGAGGTGGCGCCTCAAAAAGGCGGCATCCATCACTAAGGACCCATCCGGGACGTGCCCTCTTCTCGTTACTACCATCGGGGAGGAGGTACAGGAGCCTGAAGACCCACACTCAACGTTTCAGGAACAGCTTCTTCCCCTCTGCGATCAGATTTCTGAATGATCCATGAACCCATGAACACTACCTCGTTATTCCTCTTCTGCACTATTTATTTATCTTTGTAACTGATGGTAATTGTTATGTCTTGCACTGTACTGCTACCTCAAAACAACAAATTTCACGGACATATGTCAGTGATAATTAACCTGATTCTGATTCTGGTGAATCTGTGGAATTCATTGTCACAGAGGACTGTGGCAGAGACAGGTTCTTGATTGGTAAGGGGGTTAAGGGTTACGGGGAGAAGGCGGGTGAATGGGGTTGAGAAAAGGAAAATCCACATGATCGAATGGCGGAGCAGACTCAATGGGCCAAATGGCCTAATCCTGCTCTGTGGTATACCTAGTGGCATTATGGCCTAAACTTGACCTGACACCATAACATCAGGTAGCCAGGCTCCAGTTTCATCCTGGTAATGGGTTTCTGATCCAGTGAACTGATTTAGCCTGCAAGTTTGAAAGTTCAACAAAACTTACAGATGCTAAAAATCAACCTGAAATGTTAAATCTGTTTTTCCTTCCACAGATACTGCCCGACCTGCTGGGTGTTTCCAGCATTGCTGTTTTCATTTGCAGCCAGCAAGTTCATTGAGTATTTTAGCAGCAGTTGGCATTGAGACAAGTCAAGACCTTTTGCCCGCGAACCTTGCCTCAAATGAGTGCGACATTTGGTTCTGACTCAATGGCAGGTTGATGGCTAGGCTATGACAGCTGAGTCTCTGCTCCCAGTTCACCATCTCACCTCAGCATTTTAAAATGAGACAGTGGAGTACAGAATGCCATTGCGTTAATTCTTCACAATAAAAGCCACTGTTCCCTTAGGTATCTTTTTCGTGCTGCAGAAATTGCTACATAAGATAAAGGAGGTCCTTTGAGCCTGATAAAATTTATTTCAGGCAGTTGTTGTTAGATCATACAATATGTCAGTAAATATTTTGTGATTAATTATTAAAAAGAAATGCTTTGTGCTTTTTTCACTGTATTGAATGAGTAATTGTCAGCACTATTTAACAGCTCATGCAACTAGTTATTACCATCTTACCAGGACACAAAGGATTAAGATATAAAAGCAGAAGATGCTGGAAACACTCAACTGGTCAGGCAGCCTGTGCAGAAAAAGAAACAGAGCTAACATTTCAGGTCAAAGACCCTTCTTCAGAAAGGTTCAACTTGAACTTTGTTCTCATTTTCCACTAATGCTG
The DNA here is from genome assembly GCA_030265395.1 of Rhina ancylostomus. Classification (NCBI taxonomy): domain Eukaryota; kingdom Metazoa; phylum Chordata; class Chondrichthyes; order Rhinopristiformes; family Rhinidae; genus Rhina; species Rhina ancylostomus. The sequence continues at coordinate 9,316,668 of JARFYF010000066.1, forward strand.
CCTGATCTAGTGAGTGTTTCCAACAATTTCTGTTTTCACTCTAGATTTCCAGCACCCATGTTGTTTTGATCTTTGTGAAGATTTAGCCAGCCATATTTAAATATACAACACTAAGTCCTTGTTATTTGCAAGAGATAGGAGCACAATGACCCCAAAGAGGGTCATGATGCAGGGTTTTGACTTGAAATGTCGAATATCCATTTGCCTCCACAGATGCTGCCTGACCCGCTGAGTTCCTCCAGCAGCTTGATTGTTTACTCCAGTTTCCAGCGTCTGCAGTCTTGTGTGTCTCCAGATTCATTAATAACGTTCAGAAGCAAATTAGATTAATATTTGAAGTTGAGGAAAGTTGCAGGGCAATGGAGAGTGGGACCAGTTTGCAGCCCTGTCAGTGAATGGTTTCACCCAGTGCTGCGAGATTCATTGAGTTCATAATATTATTGGCAATGATCAGTGTTTATCATCTGAATCCAGTGTCGATTCAGTTGGAGGATAAATAACTTACATTTAATCAGCACTTTTGTCTATGACAGAACCCTGTAGCACTTTTCATTGTTACACCTGATTGTGCTGTCTTTTAGATAATTATCACTGAGCACCATTATTCATTGTCATTAGGAATAATACACAATGGCATTTGATCAATTATACACACTTACCAGCTTCTAATCCAATATAAAGCTGATTCCTCTGCATTTTTTATTCTGCATTTTTTCAGATTTGTTTAGTTTGCAAATCGAGTGACAACTGTATTTATAAATAATTGAACTTTAAATATACAAGATGCGATAATTAGATGAGTCACTACATAGCATCAGCTCTCAAACCCTGAAATTGTTATTTTTAGATCCCTTAACCTGTTCGGAGTGTTTGCTGCATTTCAGGAGTCTCAAGAGGTCACTGATAAATTATATTTTGTAAAGCTAACACATCTACGAGTGCTAACACATGTTCTGGTTTGGAAGTGACATCATCCAACAACACATCTACCATAAAAACCATTGGAGCTACAGGCTGAAGTCATACATAACTGGTAGTATCTGCTTTGGCTATTGGTTAGCACTCTCCCCTCTGCAACAGAAGGGTTTCCGAAAGCTTCAGCCCAGAGAACTTGAGCCTCAAAGACTCTGTTGATGTTCCAGTGCTCTACTTCAGAAAGGGAGTGCTACATTGTTGGAGCTGCTGTCTTTCAGATGATGAACTGTTTGTTTCTTGCATTAGATGATAAAAGCCCATTCCCTGGCACTACTTTTGAGGAGATGGGTCATCTTTTTAAAATGACAATAAAGAGTTTCTTCTCTCCAAGGGCTTTAAATCTTTGGAATTATCTGCCCAGAAGAGCTGTGGTGGCTGAATCATTGATATATTTAAGGCTGAGGAGGGTATGGCTTTGATCTACAGGTGGAGGATTCTGTAGTTATGGCAACAGGCAGGAGTGTATAGGCCAAGATCAGATGAGCCATAATTTTACTGAAGGATGGAGCAGGCTCAAGAGGTATTATGGATCACCCTCTTTCTCCTACTTCTTATAATCTTAAACTATCCCTGGTGTCCTGGCCAATACCAATCCCTCAACTTTATATAAGGTAAACAGCTTGAGATAGAAATTTATTCTGAGTCCTAGGTTTCCAAAATTCAGCGCCTGTGACTATCAGTTTATGGAAGCTCAGTATAAATAGCAGAAGGACAGTAGAGTTATTGCCTCATAGTTCATGTGATCCAGGGTCAATGCTGATCCTCAGGTGCAGAGAGTAGTGGACTCAGCCCAATACATCATGGGCACATCGCTCGTGTAGTATTGGTAATATCTACAGGAGGCTCTGCCTCAAGAGGGCAACATCCATCATCAGAGATCCCCATCATCCAGGCCGTGCCATCTTCTTGCAGCCACCATCAGACAGGAGGTACAGAAGCCTGAAGTCCCACACCACCAAGTTCAAGAACAGCTACTTCCCTTCAAACATTTGGTTCTTGAACCAACCCTAATCACTAGAGTTTAGCAACATTATGACCACTTTGATCACTTTGCATGAAAATGGACTCTTTTGTTCTAATTCTGTCCTTTCTTGCAAAAACTGTTTGATTTATGTTTTTCTTGTGAATGTTGCTTATATGATGCTCTGTGCCTGTGATGCTGCTGCGAGTTTTTAATTACACCTGTGCATGAAGAAGAAAGACATGGAAAGCAAGGTTCGAGGACCTTGGATGACAAGATGTTGTAAATTTAGTCAAAAAGGAAAAGGAAGTAGATGTAAGGTTTCAGAAGTTAAGATTAGACAGCACCCTTGAGGAAGATAAAGGAAGCAGAAAAGAACAAACAGGAAATAAAGAGGGCCAAAATGGGCCATGAAATGTTCTTAATGAATAGGATTATGGAAAATCCCAAGGCATTTTATACATATCATAAACAAGAAGGTAACCAGGGAGAGGGTAGGACCACTCAAGGTCAAAATAGGGACTTTATGCCCGGTGCCAGAGGATATGGGCGAGGAACTAAACGAGTACTTCACATCAGTATTCTCCAAGGAGAAGGACATGGATGATAGTAAGGGGTATGCTGATAATCCAGAGTACGTTAATATCAAGAATGAGGAGGTGTTTTGTCTCTCGAAGAACATTGAGGTGGATAAGACCCCAGGGCCTGTTGGGATCTATCCCAGGTTATGCAGAGAGGCAAGAGAGGAGATTGCTGGGGCCTTGACAGAGATCCTTGTATCCTCTTTAGCCACAGGCGAGGTCCCAGAGGACAAGAGAATCGCCAATGTCGTTCCTTTGTTTAAGAAGGGCAATAGGCACGAAAACTATAGGCCAGTGATCCTAACATCCATGGCAAGGAAATTATTGGATCGACTCACATCTGGAAAAGCACAGAATTATTAAGGATAGTCAGGGAAAGGTCACGTCTTACAAACAATTGAGATTTTGGAGAAGCTGACAAAGATAATTGATGAGGGCAGGGAAGTGGGTGTTGTATACATGGACTTCAGTGAAGCATTTGACAATGTGCCTCATGGTAGGCTGATCTGAAAGATTAAGGCACATGGGATCCATGGTGACTTGGTTGATTGGATTCAAATCAGCTTGGCTATTGAAGGCAGAGGGTAGTGGTGGAGGGGTATTGTTCTGACTGAAGTTCTGTGATCAGCCATATTCCACAGGGACCAGTGCTCAGGCTCCTGTTGTTTGTGGTGTATATAAGTGACTTGGACAAAAGTGTAGGTGGACTGTTTCGCAAGTCTGCAGATGTCACATAAGTTGGTGGAGTTGTGAACAGTGAGGAGGTTAATCAAAGGAAAAAGCAGGATATAGATCAGCTGGAAACATGGCAAAGAAATGGCAGATGGAGGTTAATCTGGACAAGTGTAAGGTGTTGCACTTTGTGAGGTCAAACGTGAAAGGAAAGTGCACAGTAAATGACAGAGCTCTCAGGAGCATTGATGTGCAGAGGGATCTTGGGGTGCACGTCCACAGCTCCCTGAAAGTGGCAACACAAGTAGATAGGGTGGTGAAGAAGATGTAGAACATAATTGCCTTTAACAGTCAGAGCACTAAGATATAAGTTGAGAAGTCACGTTGCAGTGGAATAAAACTTTGGCCACAGTTAGAGTATTGTGTGCAATTCTGGTTGCTGCAATTACAGGAAAGGATGTGGAGGCTTTGGAGAGGGTGCAGAAGACGGTCACCAGGATATTGCCTGGATTGGAGAGTATTAGCTATAAGGAGAGATTGGACAAATTTGGGTTGTTTCCTCAGGAGCACTGGAGACAGTAGAGCACCCTGACAGAGTATATAAAATTACAGGAGCCATATACTCTATAGGGTAGACAGAGTCTTTTTTCCCAGGGATGAAATGTCAAATACCAGAGGGAACAGCTTTAAGGTGAGAGGGGGAAAGGTTAAAAGATTTACAGCCAAATTATTTTACACAGACAGTGGTGGGTGCCTGGAACGTGCAGCCAGGGGAAGTGGTGGAAGCAGATACAACAGCAATGTTTAATAGGCATTTAGACAGGCCTGTGAACAGGCAGGGAATGGAGGGATATAGACAATGAGCATTATGGTCAACATAGACATTGTGGGCAGAAGGGCTACATAAGCCCGCACTGGATTGTGAAGGCCAATAGTGAAGCAGACAGCTTTTAAAACAATCTAGAGGGTTCATCTCATCATTACCGAGGCTATTATAAAGGAGAAGGAAGAACAGGGACAAGGTGAGGTAGTCATCAGAGTGAAATGTACTTGAGGTACAGAGGGAGACTCCAGGTCATGGCTTAATAATGAGAGTCTCAGTACCTCACACCAGTTTGGAGAGCTGAGTAAGTAGAAGGCAATGCCGGGTGAAGAGGCTTTAGTAGATGAAAGACGTTCTCACACTCCAAGTCAGGTTTCAATAAATCGGGACATCAATGGGACTGTCCATGTTAACGTGATGGGTGGAGGCATCGTCATTCTGCTGTGAAATATAGAGAGAGACGGTGACCTGGCAGAGACCAACAGATCAGCTGGGGGCAGGCTGAGGTGAAGGGATGGCAGAGCACTGGATTGTAACTCCAATGGGTGTAACCGCAGGGAAGGGAGGAGACGGGAGTGATGAGTTGGCTGGTTGAATGAAAAGGTTTTATAAAAGACCCTATTGGGTAAAATCACTGATCCTTGACCGGATTTATTGTGGGATTAATTGTTAAATTGGTAGTTTCTGGTTTATGTTAAGTTCTTGTTGTCTTACTGGCATAATGGCAATGGTCATTGATATATGTTGAGATGCAAGTATCTCATCAGGGAAAGGCTCTGACATCTCCTCTGTATGAGCACCTAGAGCACAGCTTTGTGCTTATTCCTCCCCAGCAGCCTAACAGAAGGCAACAGGAGCAATCTCATCTTGTACAATTTTGATTATATTCCTTTATTGTTCCTTACCAATGGCTTTCATGTCAACAGGAAGCCATAAGTCATTAAGGCTTCCTTACTTTGTAATCATACCGACAGTTTCACTCTTTCTACTATTGCTACATGAAGGATCCAAGTATATCGACTGTCTGCTTTTGAAAAGGATACTGTAGTATTAGATGGTCCTTGGTACAGAAGTTGTTATCAACTAATTAAAGGTCTCTGAAATACATGCAAGGGAATGTCTTTCAACTTACTATTGCCTGAACTGACCATTGCATTAAGGTCAGTTTTAATTCCACCATTCATTGGCCATTTTATCTAAATTAACTTGGATGTCCTCACTTAGCAGGCAAGAGCTAAACGTTACAATAATTATAAAGGGAATTAAGTAGCAATATAGCATTATTGGAACAGGTTGATTAACCCTTTCCTGCAGACTCTGTCCTTATGAGTCGCTCTCAATCCGTCAATTTTCCTGCACTTTCACTGTTAACATTTTACCCCTTTGTGGAATTCACATTTTGCAGCAGCCTCTCATCTCCTACTTAGGCTTCAGCTGTGAAATTCGTCGATTCTTCCTGACTGGTCCACATAAGCGGAGTTATAGGACTGCTCGAAGTGGTCCACGAAACTGTTTATACTTCACAAATTTCCTTCTTCTCTCACTCTAACAATGGT
>JARFYF010000066.1:10136460-10150243 GCA_030265395.1 Rhina ancylostomus
GGACAGTTCTTACAGAGAGTGGTGGGTGCCTGGAACGGGCTGCCAGGGGCAGGGGTGGAAGCAGGTGCAATAGCAGCATTTAAGAGAAATTTAGACAGGCACATGAACACAGGGATGGAGGGACAGAGACCACGTGCAGGCATGTAGGTTTAGTTTAATTTGGCATTGTGGTTGGCACAGATACTGTGGGCCAAAGGGCCTGTTCCTGTGCTGTACTGTTCTATGTTCTACATAGTGCAACTATCCTTGCTTCTATTGATGGTTGATGGGCTCACACTGATTAACCCTGCACAAATCACTTCAACAATCTGCTTAGGAAAATGTGTGACTCTGCAGTACCTTTAGGTATCCACCAATTCCACTGGTAAAAGAATGGCCTTTCTCAGCAAGATTGGTGGGGGTGTGGGGTCAGGGCAAGAGGAAGTGATAACATAAGATCTCTTCATTAGTCATATCCAAACACTCAGTGAAATGCATCTTTTGCGTAGAGTGTTCTGGGGGCAGCTGAGCTCACCTGTAGTAATACAAGTGAGGGAATCAGGTCTGGCAGCCTAACTCGGGAACACAGTGTACGACAGCACTGGGTTCACTAAAATCCAGCCATAAATACACCAACATCTGAGATGCGTTAACAATGTGCATTCATTGTGTATTTTACATGAAAACTTTCCCAGGCACTTCACTGATGTATAATCCAAGTACAGTGCATGTCAGGTTAAGTGGGGAGAAGTCAGGATATTGGCCAATTAGGGTGTAGTTGAGTCATTCCAGACATACCACAGAAATTTGATTCCAAACAGCTGGACTTATAGTCGCCTTAAACAGCAAAAGAATATTTGAAAGGACTGAAACATTAACAGGCTAGTACATGTCATTACAAATTCACGATAAGACTAAGGTGTATAAAAGCAACCACAATTTCACACCAGTTGTGAACGGGAATTTCTCGGCTCCCCTTTGAAATCTAGGGGAAACTACACATGGTCTTCACACTCCCTAAATGACAGCGAGTTCCAGATATCAACTGCTCTCTGTGTAAAACAAAACATTCCCCTCAAACCCCTTTTTAAGACTCTTTCCGCCCATCAAAAAGCACAAAAAACAGGCCCTACAGCCCACTGAGTCTGTGCTGAACATCAAGGACAGACTTACACTGATCTCTCTTTAATCTCCCCATATTTCCATCAACTTCCCCTGGATTCTACCTCTCACTTACATCAAGCGAGTTGCAACAGCCAATTAACCTACCAACATACACATTTTTGAGATTTGGGAGGAAATGGGAGCACTTGGGGAAAGCCCATGTGGTCAAAGGTAAAGTGTGTACACTGCACACAGACAGCGCCTGAGGTCAGGATCAAAACCAGGTGACCAGAACTCTACCAGCTGCATTAACCTGCCTACCCTTCTCATACCCAAGTAGTTGGCCCCTTATTTTGAGACTTTGTGACCCCTTGGGCCAGACCACCCAGCCAGGGGAAACTGGATCTCTGGATCCATGTGTCAAACCCTGTAAGAATTTTGTACATTTCAATGAGACCCCCTCTCTTTCTTTTAAACTGAAGATCAAAGACCGTCTGTTTAATCTCCCCTCACTGAACCAACCCAGCACGCCCAGAATCGATCTGGTGAATCATCAATGCACTCCCTCAATCACATTAACACTCCTAAGAAGCAGAAAGGTACAACATCACTGGCTGTAAAGTGCTTTAAGAAGTCACAAAATAGCATTGCATAAATCCCAAACAATCCCTCTTTTCTACCCCACTGAATTTTTCCACAAAATTGGTGGTGTTGTAGATAGTGGAGAAGGTTGTTCAAAACTACAGCAGGATATACGTCAGGTGGAAAGCTGGGTGAATTAAATTTAATCCCAAGTGCAAGATGATGTATTTCAGTAAATGATAGGGCACTTTGAAACATTGAACAGAGAGACCTTGGGAGTTCAGGTTCACAGTTCCATGAAAGTGGCAGTACAGGTAGATAAGGTGGTGAAGCCGTACGGCATGTTCGTCTCCATAGGTCAGGGTATAGAATATAAAAGTCGGGACGTTATGTTACAACTTTGCAAAATATTGGTTGGCTGTAGTTGCAGCATAGTGTGCGGTTCTGGTCACCACACTACAGGAAGGGTGTGGCTGCACTGGAGAGGGTGCAGAGGAGATTCAGCAGGACGTCGTCTGGATTGGAGGGCTTTAGTTATGGGGAGAGATTGGACAGGTTGGACCAAAGGAGGCTGAGGGATGACATGATAGAGGCACATAAAATTACAAGAGGCATAGGTAGAGAAGATAGTCAAAATCCTTTTCCCCATGATCGGGGATCAAAAACAAGAGGGCGTAGGTTTAAGGTGAGATGAAGGGGTCTTAAAAGGGGATTTGAAGGGAAAGTTCTGTGGTTGATATCTGGAACTCGCTGCCAGAGGAGATGGTGGAATCAGATACAATCACTTTGTTTAAGAGACCTTTAGACAGACACATAAATAGGTGAGGCATAGAAGGATACAGTCCTAATGCAGACAACTGGGATAAGTGTAGGTGGGCAAGGTTGGCAATGGACGTTGTGGGCCAAAGCAACCACTCGATAATCCATCTCCGATGCCCAGGTTGGAAGGGTCACTGTCAATGAAGCAGTGTCAACAAGTAAGGCCCTGGCCCCATTCCGCCAGAGACCAGCGCTGGGGATGTGGTCCGAATGCACTATTCTGTGTTAGGAGCAGTTATTGGAATGAGTAGGTAATGGGAAGCTGTTCCCATTAGCAGATGGTTCAAGGATCTGGGGGGAAATGCAAGATTTAAAGATTCCAGCAAAAGATAATGGGAAATCCAGAGACCAGGTGTGATCTGGGACTCACTGCAAAATAGAACTCACTGGAAACAGGATCAGACTTGGATTGGTACAAGGGAACAACTTACAGAGCTGAGGGAAGACAGGAGAGAAATAGGACTAACAGAACTGCTAAATCAAGTGCTGTTAGACATGGGCCAAATGGCCTCCTTACATAACAATTCTACTGTTCCAGACCGCTTCATGACACCCCCACACTTCAGCCCATCAAATTAATTCTTCCTGTAATCACCATTTACCTGGCTCTGCTTTAAATGCTCCAAACAATACACGTCTCCCTAAAATCACCCGAGACCAAGGGAACTTTGGATGTCCTCAGAAAGGACACAACATCATAAAGATTATCTTTACATTATGTAAAATTCTATCATTTCAAAATTTATCAACTGACAAGGCTTTGCCCCAACTCCTGGGTCAACTTCCCAGTTCCCAGAGGATTCCATCACAACAGTGGAGTTGCTTTCCTTAATTAGTTACATCAACACTAACACAAATCTCTGCAAGTCAACCAATACAGATCCACCTTAATTTGCTGACTCTGGTTCGAAAGGCGATGCCTTAAATGGGCTGAACAATCATGATAAATTCCAATAAAAGCAATGGCCATCACAGATTCCGTTTTTGTCGATTCAGAAACTATCAGAACAGCAGTGTTCTCAGTCCACTCAGCACATTGCATTTTGTCCCCCACTCACAGTGACTCCACATCTTCAGCTGGTGTGGGTGAGAGGTGTCTGCAACAGCTCCTCTCACCTGCAACTCTGTGACTGAACAACACTAGCTCTCTGAATGACAATAACCTTCCTTCAATTTCACTCACACCAGCAGCTCTCAGAGGGAAGGGAGAAACCTCCATTCTGACATCAACAGAGTGTTGACAGGACAGTGTAAATGGACCTACTGACTGTTACCAAGGCACCAACATTTCCATTCAAACGGTATCCAGCCATAACTCTAAATCAGACCATCACATCGCCATCAATTCGAATGTGACCCAAAAGCTGCCAAACTGTGGACCCTGCACCAAGGAGGACAACAGGTGCAGGAGAACCTTGTTCCCCCCAAGTCACACTTGGAACTATCTCACCATTCCTTCATCATCACTGGGTCTAAACCCTGGAATTCCCACCCCAACAGCACTGTGAGAGCCCCTTCCCCAGAACAACTGCAGTGGTTCACAGTGAATGCTCACCCCCAAGTAGAGATGGACAATAAATGTTGGCCTTGCCAGTGAAGGCCAAATCCCAAAATAGAAAAATCAGTGAAACCAAGTTTTCCACTCCTACCTCAGAAAATAGCTGGGCTCCAATTTCCTCACACAAGCAGATACTTGCTTAAGATAATTGTGCATTGATTTCTTTAGCTGCAGATGGATTAGTGGAGGGGAACAGTGGCCCCAGTGTTAGTCACCCTTATCAACACAAGCCCAAAGGTTCTCAGGGTCTTGCTGTGTACAGATATCAGCTGCTTCATTTGTTCAGGAGTTTGGAATGAAACTGAACACTGTGAAATCATTAGGGAACATCTTCACTTCTGATGGAAGGAAGGTCACTGATGAAGCAACTGAAGCTGGTTGGATCCCTACACAGCCTTCAGTTAACCCGAGGCATGTGTGTAAACAAAAGAACAGTTCTCCTGCTCAGAGGAAGGTGATGAGTGGGTAAGTTCTGTGGTCTGGATTTTCACGAGAAGGTGTACAGGAATGAGAGACATCAGTTGGTTGAGTGGTGTCACAACACAATCTCACACTCAATGACAGCAAGACCGAGGAATTGATTGTGGACTTCAGGAAGGAGAAGTCGGGAGAACACACACCAGTCCTCATTGAGAGGCCAGCGGTGGAAAGGGTGAGCAGCTTCAAGCTCCTGGGCATCAACATCTAGGAGGATCTATCCTGGGCCAAACATATTGATGCAATCATGAATAAGGCATACCAGTGGTTCTACTTCGTTTGGAGTTTGAGGAGATTCAGTACGTCACCAAACACTCCAGCAAATTTCTACAGAATGGTGAACTTTCTGACTAGTTGCATCACCGCCTGGTATGGAGGCTCCAATGCCCAGGGTCGCAAGAGGCTGCAGAGGGTTGTGGACTCAGCCAGCTCCATCACAGGCACAACCCTCCCCACCATCTTCAAGAGGCGGTGCCTCAAGAAGGCGGCATCCATCATTAAGGACCCTCACCACCTGGGACATGCCCTCTTCTCGTTACTACCATCAGTGACGAGGTACAGAAGCCTGAAGACCCACACTCAACAATTCCGGAACAGCTTCTTCCCCTCCACCATCAGATTTCTGAATGGTCAACAAATCCATGAACACCACCTTGTTATTTTGTTTTGCACTATTTATTTATTTTTGTAATGTATGGTAATTTTACGTCTTTGCATGGTACTGCTGCCGCAAAACAACACATTGCACAACATACAAGTCAGTGATAATAAACCTGATTCTGATTCTGTGGTCTGGATTTTCTGCGGTGCAGCACCTTGGGATATGATCAGTGCTGGACCGGATGTTTCAAGCTATGTCCAACCCTGTTTGTGAAGAACACAACTTCCCCGAAGGTCAAGCAATGAAAACACAGCAACTAACGGATGGGTAGTTACTTATTATTTACGCAGAAGGCCACGTGTCTTATGAGGGTCCCAGCCTGTAATCCCATTAGTTCCATTTCCCTGCCACTTTTGATCCTGTTCCCCTCTCTCACATTTGCCTACCGAATCCCCTTTGGTTCGTTTACCACTTACTCGCACAGAGGGATGGCTTACAGTCACCAGTTACCCTCCCATGAGTCTTTAAGACGTGGGAGGAAACCAGGGCACCCAGGGGAAATCCATGCAGTCACAGGAGAGCAACCTCCACACAGACCGCGCTGGAGATCAGGATCGAATCTGGGTCACTGAAGCTGCAAGGCAGCAGCACTAACTGCTGCACTGCGTACCATCCTAGCACCCAGCATCTCAAAATAGTGCTCAGCATGTCAGAGAAATTATAATAATCTTGCATTAAAATTACAGCTATTGACGCCCAGATGTTTGAGAAAGGCTGTAATGTACCTTTTGCAATGGATTGTTTTTAAATTGAATTAACACAGGACATGATCTACCTTGTTGTGACCACACAGGACATGATCTACCTTGTTGTGACCTTGCACCTTATCGCACTGCACTTTCTCTGTAGCTGGGACACTTTACTCTGTACTGTTATTGTTTTTTACCTGTACTACCTCAGTGCACTCTGTACTAACTCAATGTAACTGCACTGTGTAATAAATTGACCTGCACAATCGCTTTGAAGGCAAGCTTTTCACTGTACCTCGGTACAAGTGACAATAATAAACCAATACCGATGCCAATATCAATTTCTGCATAGTTCAGGACCATGCCTGACCCTGCTGGTATCAGACAGAAAATATGGAGAGCAATTTCATAGATGGTCAACCAGATCCTGCAATTTAGCTCTGAATGGTAATGTCAGTGCATAAAAATCTCTCGGATGTTTTGCAACACTAACAACAGCAATTTGCATTTATATAGAGCACTTAACAAAATAAAACATCCAAAACAGGCTTATAGGAAAACTAACACAAAAAAAATTGATGCTGAGCCACATGAGGAAATATTGGCAGAGCAGAAATGGATTTAATGAGCCTCTTTAAGCGAGGTAAAGATTTAGTGAGATATTTTTGGAGGTTCCAATTTATGGAGGTTCAGTCACTGAGTCTATTAAAGCCTGAGATTGATGAATATTAAAGGAATCTAGGGATAAGGAGTCAGTGCAGAAAGGGGAGGCACCATAGTGCAGCTCATAGAGTTGCTGACTTACAGTGAAAGCAAGCCGTGTTTGATCCTTACTTTAGGTGCTGTCTGAGAGGAATGTGAATGTTCTCCCCTTGACACTGTGTGTTTCCCCTAGGTGCTCTGGTTCCCTCCTGCATCCCAAAGACATGCAGCTTGGTAGGTTAATTGGCCACTGTGGATTGCACCCTAGTGCAGGTGGGTGGCAGAATTGACAGGAATGTGGGGAGAATAGGTGACAGGCAAAATTAGTGGGAGATGAGATTACTCTGTGAGCTGGCTTAGATTTGATGGGCTGAATGGCCTCCCTCTGTATCATATGACAAAGGTCTTCCTGTAGGTTGAAGGAGATGACTCCGGAGTAATTTGTTCAGAAGGCTAAGAATTTCAAACTTGAGCCAGGAACCAATAAAATCTGATCATAATTCAGGGCAATAAAACACCTAAATTGCTGGAATCTGGCATGAGTGCATCTGATATGTTTGTTCAGTTTGTGGGACATGGATATCTCTGACAATGCCAATTCTCCATCCCTGATTGCCCCTGGCTGAATTAGTTCATAGGACAGTGAAGAACCAACCTCATTGGTGAATACAAAGCCACTCCGAGACCTGAATGAAGGAAGTATAACAAATCTCCTTCATAAACCAGATTGCTCTTTACAATAATCCAATAAGTTCAAGTTACCATGACTGATTCCCACCTTTTCATTCCAAATTTATTGAAATGTATGAGATTCAAACCCACTCGCCCAGATTAAGTCCAGGACTCATTAACTTCCCCGTTATACTATTGTCCCCCGATACAAAATCATAAATTTTCCGCAGAAGGCATGAATGCCTCATTGCTAAATAGTGAGGAAGTATTTAATTTCTGCTTAACTCATAAGCATGCAGTGCATAAGATTGCTTCTATATCTCCTGATTTCTAAATCCATTGGGAACAACATCCTCTTTAAACACTAAGCTGCAAATTTTACCAACCAACAATCTGAGGATATTGGTCACAACATTGGCTCCGATGAATGCTCATTGGCCTGAAACATTGACTCAGTGCTTTTCTCTCTCCACAGATCCTGCCTGACCTGCTAAATGTTTCCAGCATTTTCTGTCCTTCCTTTAGCCACATGGGTTGTGTTGATTCTTGAATCCTGTTTCTCTTTAAGCACTGGTCCCCATAGGGAGCACAGGATAAATAAATGATCTGCTGGACAAACTCAGTGGGTTGAGCAGCATCTGTAGGGGGAAAGGAATTGTCACCGTTTCGGGTCAAGACCCTCCATCAGGATTGAGAGTGAAGGGGGAGATAGCCAGTATAAAGAGGAGAAGGGGAGTGGTGAAGCAGCAGCCAGAAGCATTTGATGGACTAAGGCGGTGTCATAGAGACATACAGCACAGGAACAGGCCCTTTGGCCCAACTAGTCCATGCCAACCAAGATGCCCCATCCAAGGTAGTCCCATTTGCCAATGTTTGGCCCATAACCTTCTCAACTTTCCCAAACCATGTACCTGTCCAACTGTCTTCTTTTGTTACTGTACCTGCCCCAACCACTTCCTCTGGCAGCTCATTCCACATAGATGCCACCCTTTGTGTAAAACGCTACCCCTCAAGTTCCTGTTAAATCTTTCCCCTCTCACCTTAAACCCCCTAGTTCTTGATTCCCCAACCCTGGGAAAAGCACAGAGAGCATTCACCCGATCTATACCTCACATGATTTTATACACCTCTATAAGATCAAGTCTCCTATGCTCTAAGGAATAAAGTCCTAGCCCTGTCCAACCTCTCCCTATTACAGGGTGATGGACAGATAGAGTCAGGTAGGGGAAGAGGAGGGGTGGAGTAGGGAGACTGAGCCAGGTGGATGATAGATGGAGGCAGAAAAAAACAAGGCAGATGGAGCTAGGAAGGAGGGGGGGAGGGTGAAGGAGACAGACAGGAGGGTGATAAGCTTGGTGAAACATGGTCAAAGAGAGGGAGACCAGCGGAACTCACAGAGGGGGGACAGTGAGAAAGGATCTTACATAACTCCTATCATAGTAGGTGTGCCTTGAAGAGACTTGTCAGTGGAGCAGTAAAATAGAGAGACAAGAGGTTGCAGATGCTGGAATCTAAAGCAACAAACAATCTGCTGGTGGAACTCAGCTGGTCGAGCAGCATCCATAGGGGCAGAGAAACTGCGGTATTTTGGGTTGAAACCCTGCATCAGGGCTGAGAGTGGAGAGGGGAGACAGGGGCCAGAGCTGATTGGTGGAACATGGGATGATATATATACCCCTGAATTCACTGAAGGAGAACTAGAAACAGAAATAAATAGTCAAAAATGTGAAATATAAAGGTAATTATGAGACAAGGCCCAACACAAGTAAATAAGTGTCATGTGCACTCTTCTAAGACGGACATTTAAGAACTTGTTAAACAGATGTCAGTTTTATCTGATGACAGAAGATGAGAAATATGCAGTTCTGTCTGAGCAGCCTCTTAAGTGTACACTTCTGGAGTTGTAGCTGAATGCTTGCATGCATCATAGAAAAATATAATTAAGTTGGAGAGATTGCAGTCTTGATTAATAACAGCCTCGGCAGCTATGTTAAAATGGATATTTACTCTTGAAGGAAAGATTGCAGTCACAGATGCCTGCAAACAGAAATGTTTCAGTTGTTTTATGCCAGTTATTAGAGTACTATAATCTACTGATAGGGGTAACTTTTCTGGCATAGAGCTCCCTGAGAGGAGCCATACCAAAGGGAACACAGAGTGAAAATTGAAGTGTTCACTACACATGTTATTCTGATCATTTAGACTCATAAATTGTGCAGGCTTGAAATTTGAAGAGGCCCTCTGTGTGTGTGTGTGTGTGTGTGTGTGCGTCTGTCTGTCTGTCTGTCTGTCTATCTCTCTGTACGTGTGTCTGCGTGTTTGTCTATCCCTGTATGTCTGTCCGTGTGTCTGTTCTCTCTCTCCCTCTCCCACACACTCTCTCACTCTCCCTCTTTCCCACTCCCTTGTTCTCTCTCTTTCCCATCTCTCTCTCACTCCCTCCCACCTCTCACTGTCTCTTCCATTCCCACTCTCTTTTTCCCACTCCCTCCCTCTCTCTCCCATCTTTCACTCTCCCACCCATCTCTATCTCTCTCTCTCTCTCTCTCTCTCTTTCTCACTCTCTCTCTTTCTCCTGAGTCCTGAAGAAGGGTCCTGACCTGAAACGTTGACCGCCTGCTTTTCTGCTTTTCTCCACGAATGCTGCCTGTCCTGCTGAGTTCCTTGAGCATTTGCAGTCCTTTGTCTCTCTCTCTCTCTCTCTCTCTCTCTCTCTCTCTCTCTCAACATTGATTCAACATTGCAGAGTAGCAGTCTGGCATTTTTACTGATTTATTATTATGGTTCAACAACATTTTGTTTTGCCCTGGGTGCTGTCAAGTTGTTTGAGTGCTTTTGGAGATGCCATCATCCAGGCCAATGGAGAGTATTCCATCAGATTCCCGACTTGTACACAGTGGAAAACTTCAGTGGTCAGGAAGAGTTTCATCTGGCTGATGACACCACCTGAACCACAGCTGAAAACACACAAACTCGCTTTGTTTTGCAAGCTGAATCTGTGTGTTTGCAGAATTGATGGTATTTTTTAATTATAGGCATTCACATACACCTAGCTAAGACACATTTAGTGGCCATATCACAAAGACAGCCCATTCTCACATTGAGGAGGAGGTGATTTGTTAAGAAAATAACAAAATTGACAGAGTCATGTTACGTTATGTGTCATTCAGTGAGTTACCATCCTCTTTGAGTGTGTCTTCCTATAGGGTAAGTGGAGGTTAAAACTATTTGAACCAAAGTTAATGGAGATTTAAGGCTGAATTTTGCACTTTACTTAAAATAATGCTACTGCTGAGCTATAGATGAAAGCTGTCAATTCATATCAAGAGAAAATGTACAAAGGTGTGTAAATATCACACCCACCTACTCATAGGGTGGTGGAAATAAGAACTCCCTCAGGATTAAGTTCAAAATATCTGAGGTACTGATTTGAAGAAGAGACTAAATTTAGCCTCAAATTTGCAAAATTAAAACAAATTATCTGACCATTCTAATTGTGGGAGCTCGCAGGGTGCAAATTGGCTGTTGCATTTCCTGCATTCCAAGAATAATTGTGAAAGCAATTCCTTGGTTGGAAAGCTCTTTGGGATATCCTGGAGTCACGAAAGTACAGTTTAAATGTGAGTTTTTTTCTTTTGATTTTTCTGCCAATAAGTTTTTTCAGGCTACATATAATGACAATGCAACAGTCAGGGCAGAGATGATTGGATAACTTGGTTGTCAGTCAAGCTTTGAACTTGCAATGATATAAGTGACTGAGACTGATTCACTGCATGGAATTTATATGTTACATCTTCCATCCACTGTTTATTTTGGGGAAGTTAATCATAAAGTCATACAGCTCAGAAACAGGCCCTTCAGACCAAATGAGCTATGCCAAGCAAGATTCCCATCTAAGCTGGTCCCATTTGCCCACATTTGACCCATATCCCTCTATAAACCTTTGTTATCCATGTATCTGTCCAAGTGTCTTTTAAAAGTAGTTAATGTACCTGCCTCAACCACTCCCTCTGGCAGCTCATTCTATATACTGACCACCTCTGCATGAGTAAGTTACCCTTCAGGTTCCCATTAAATCTCTCCCGTCTCACCTTAAACCCATGCCTCTAGTTTTTGATTCCTCAACGCTGGGAAAAAGACCCTATCTATTTACTCTATCTATGCCCCTCATGATGATATACACCTCTATAAGGTCACCCCTCAATCTCCTACACTCTAATGAAAAAGGTCCCAAGCTGCCCAACCTCCCTCCATAATTCAGTCCCTCGAGTCCCAGCAACATCCTCGTAAATCTCCTCTGCACTCTTTCCAGCTTAATGGCATCTTTTCCTATCGGAGGGTGCCCAAAATTGAACAGAATATTCCCAATGCAGCCTCACCGATGTCTTGTACAATGGCAACGTAACGTCCCATCTTCTGTACTCAGTGCCCTGACTGATGAAGGCCAGCGTGCCAAAAGCCTTCTTCACCACCAAGCTATCGTGATTTACAAGAGAAGTTGTTGTGGTTACAGTTCCCTTTGCTATTTACTGAGTAAATAGATCCTATTTGCTCTACAACAAATTATTTCCTGTGCGTAACATGCTCTGCTCTTCTCCAGCCTATTAGTGGATATGATGTGATGGATCCACTGGACACGAGACCCATTGACAAGACCATCCCCAAATTGGTAAGTTGGCTTAATATTGTCACATGCACTGAGGTATATTATTGTCACATGCACTTCGTTTTGCATGCCATCCATTTAATCACATTACTACAAGGGAAAACAATAACAGAATGTAGAATAAACTGTTACAGTTACAGAGAAAGTGCAGTGCAAACGGACAATAAGGTGCAAGGCCATAATGATTGTGATGTCAAGAGTCCATCCTTTCATACCAGAGGAATGCTTAACAGTCTTATAACAGCTGGACAGAAGCTGTCCTTGAGCCCGGTGGTACATGCTTTCAGGCTTTTGTATCTTCTGCCCAATGGGAGAGGGGAGAAGAGAGAATGTCCTTGATCTTGGCGCTCCAAACACCTGTGAAGAGTCAACCACATGTTCGTCAGACTGAATTAATACTTGGGAGAAATGAGCTCAAATCCCACCACAGTGGCTGAGCTTTATCCCTCAATGAAAGTAGTGCATCAGTTGGGCTTTTATGGTAATGAACCAGTTGCAAAATCACCAGTGCTAACTTATTTATAATTTTCAGACCTATTTAATCCTGATTTTAATTCATCTATTAAAGTCATAGAGGTTTTGGTTCATTCAATGGATTAGCAGTCAGGAAGGCTTCTAAGGCTGCTACATGGGATCTCCTGCTGTGACCCAAGGATTTAATTATCTAAATTTTAATTCCCCAGCTACTATGATGGGATTCAAACTAATTTCTCCAAGTCATTAGTTCAGGCCTCTTGAATACTGTTCCATTAATTTAATCACCATGTGAACATATCTCCAGGTGACATGATCCTGCCAATTTACTTGCTTGCTACTACGACCCTCTTACAAACTCTGAACCTATGCTGGACCTGAGAAGCTGTATTGGGTCAGCTCCCTTACATTCTTTCTCGAAAAACAATTTGTGTCTCTTTCACAACAGTCAGCTGGCCGAACGCAACAGGTCGAGCAGCATCTGTGGTGGGAAAGAAATTGTCAATGTTTCAAGTCGAAACCACTCATCGACTCCCAATGCAGGGTTTCAACCCAAAGCATCAACGATTCCTTTCCCCCCCACAGATGCTGTTTGAAACTCTTGAGTTCCTCCAGCAGATTGTGTTTTGCTCCATATTCCAGCATCTGCAGTCTCTTGTGTCTCCAATGTCTCTTTCACAGTGTTTCTGAAGTTCTTCACGGTCAATTAACTACTTTTGATGTACAGTTACCTCTGGAGAGTAGGAAACAAGACAACCAATGTGTGCACAGAAAGCTCCCATACACACAAGTGTGGTGCAGCAGTTAGTGCTGCTGCCACACCATTTTCAGAGACCCTTTGATCCTGATCCTGGGTGCTGTTGGTTTGGAGTGTGCACATTCTCCCTGTGACTACATGGGTTTCCCCTGGGTGCTCCAGTTTCCTCCCACATTCCAAAAATGTGCTGGATGGTCAGTTAATTGTCCACTGCAGGTTGCCTCTGATGGTAGGTGAGTGGTAGAATCTGGGAGGAATTGATGGGACTAGAGAGGGAAATGTAGGATAAGGAGGTTGGTTGGATTGCTCTGAATGCTGGCATAGCCTCATGGACTGAATGGCCTCCAACATTACAAGAAAATATGAGAATACAAGCTTGTGGGATGAGTATTAGTCAGGATAACTTCCCGATTCTACAAAACAGTGCTGTGGATATTTGATGTCAACTTGAGCAAGCCTGTTAAGGGCATTTTGATGTCTCATCCAACAACACAGCTGTCACAATGTTGAGCAAACTCACAGAGAACCCAAATGTGGCACACCGATACAAGACTGGAGTCAGGATGCTTCCTCAGGACAAACGCAGGCAGCAACTGGAAGGAATCTTGCCTCGGAGATCAGAAGAGGAATCCCAACACGAACT
>JARFYF010000066.1:10273773-10291304 GCA_030265395.1 Rhina ancylostomus
CATCTGCCTCCACCACCTCCTCTAACAGCCCATTCCAGATATCAATCCATCACTGTGCAAAAAACATTCCTCTCCAAACCTCCTCCCTCTCACAAACCCAAGTCCCATTGTTTTAGACACAGTAATCCTTCCACATTTAGGATTCTCTTCATCTCTTGAAAGGATGAAGAGAGAATTTATAGAAAAACAAGAAATTGGCCCCATTCAATGTTACTAATACATACAGAAAACAAGTTTAAAAACAATGATTAGATCACTAGTATTTTCAAACATCCTTTACATTTTCCTTCCCTCTGCTACCTTACAACATTTTATCATTTGGCATCTTAACATGATCTTGTCCTGCTGCATTTGTCCAGGCTTAACCACATATGCCCACTAACTCGCTTCAGGCTCTTTGCCACCAGTGGGAGCAGAGTAACTAGTTCAAATTGACTTGAATCAAATGCTTCAATGGGGCCCCTTCTCAGAAAAGTGGACACTTAGAATCATAGTAATACAGCACGGAAACAGGCTCTTCAGCCTAATGTCCATGCCAGCCAAGATGACCATCTAAGCTTGTGCAGAATGTTCAATAATTTCCTGGCATTAGTGTACCCTGATCATTTTATTGGTTCGAACAAAGAGACCGTCTATAAAATCAGAATATTCCTCAAATTTATTTGATTAATGATAGCATTTCCCCTCCCTCTTTCAAGCACAGATTTTACTTGCTTTTGTTATTTTCCTTTTCTCTTTCCTTGAGGATTCTCCGTTGGTTCAGCTCCCTACAACTGTTCTGATAAACATAGTGCAATACAAAGCTTAGGAGTGAACGGGCATTTTGAGAACTAAAAAAATAAACATTTAAGTATTTAAAACCTATTTGTCTTCCTCTGGTTTACATTAAAATTCAAATGTTTCTCTCTGTGAAGCAGCAATTGGTGAACTAATAAAACTATTCTACAACAGCATGGGGGCAACATCTGAACAGCTCTAATAACAATTCAGTTGAAATATGATACTGTGGTGAAGTACTCCCAAATCAAGATAAAGAAAGGATTGATACCAGTTTCTGATCTAGTCAAAAACATATTTTAAAATCTCCTGAGTTTGTTAAAAATTCTTTTGTTCATGAACATTAGTTCTGCAGATCAAGAGGTCTATATTCCAGCCTAATCGAACAAGCTTTACCTTGGTCAGCGCGATGAAAGACAATACCGCTACAGCTGTAAACAGTGCAGTTGGAATCAGCATCACAACTGCCGAGCCAACATTTGTCCCAAAGAAGGTAATGGTTGCTATCCAGCCACTGCCAAGAGAAAACAACATGTTAGCTTTCAGTGATAGAGTGTTTGTTATTTATTTTTAATAATAGTACCCCATGCATTAAAGATAAATGTATCTCCACCCACCTCCCAAAAGGTAATAACAGCATAGTAAATACAATTTATTGGTTGTGGGGCTACAGGGGCCAAAAATACAAGTTCTTTCTGCCATGAGCGTTTGGCATTACCCAGAAAACATTATAATTTTATCAGTTCTCTTGCCTAAATGATCTCTTCTACAATGACTCTGTTTTCAAGCTTTGGTGGTGCATGATTTGGGATAGCAGAGACTGGATCCAGGAGAGAGGCCGAGAAGCCATTTGAGCACTCCCTGAATTCCACCCAGCATTTCAAGTCGGAAGCAATGGCACATGTTGGAAGCCTTGGTCCAGATTACATCTGATGCAGGTTATCCAATATATTTATCTCTAATGTCTTATCAAAGTTCACAATCTGGTCCACGTTCATATTTGAGATCAGAACATACTGCAGAATATTCTTGGAGCATTGGGTGCAAAGTATACAATAGCTTTAATGATTTGATCCTTGTGCAAGCAGTGGTAGTTTTCTCCCCCCTCCCCCACTTAGAGCTACCACCACACCACTGCGGAGTAGGTATGGGCCATGTTAGTTACCTCCCTCAGTCAGTTGAGTGAAGCAGCATTGGCCCCAATACAAGACCAATGGCACGCCATTCCTGATTGCTATCAGAGCAGAACCTATAGTTTTTAATGTCAGATACAATGAAAGCCTTTTAACAGGAGCCACTGTCAGGATCCAAAACATTCCTTTTATTATAATGTTCCTATTTATGAAGTACTGTACACTGGACAGTTCTTCCTGCAGAGAAAATAAGACGATACTCAAGAATGTCAATAATTAACAGGTGAACACTATAACTAATTCAATACTCTTCATGGAACATAGACTTCAGAGCTTTTGTAATGATTAGCACTAATATGGTTTAATTCACAACATGCAAATTCGGTAAGCAGAAATAGCTGCGCTAATAAAAGTTATGTTATTTATTTGCTGCTAGCAATATTTTCTAATGTTAAACTTCATCTTGCATTTTTGACAAAAATCAGCTCACCTAACCTTCCCCTCAGATTGGAATATGGTCAATAATTTATTTAGAACATCATTTTCATGGGGAATTAAGTACATACTTTTTATACAGTTTGTATTTTTAAAAATAAATCTGCTACTCAAATTCATTCAATAAAAGATGTATTTGTCAACCAATGAATCCCTTAAAAATATCAGCAGTGTCACCATTACTCAGCTGATAACACATCTGCCTTGAAGTTAGGCTTATGCATATCAAAAACTTCAGCATCAACTTAGGAACCTTTGCACCATCACTACTTCCATCTTACAATGGAGATTTGTTCTGCTCTCAAGTGATTATACAAGGCTGCATGGAACTATTTTGAGGAACAGAATCAGATTTATTATCACTGACTTAAATGATGTAAAATTTATTGACCTGTGGCTGCAGTATATAATTACTATAAATTACTAGCAAAGACATAAAATTACTATAAATTACAAAAATAAATACACAGTGCAAAAAAATAACAAGGTGGTGTTCCTGGGTTCATGGATCGTTTAAAAATCTGATGGTGGAGGAGAAGAAGCTGTTTCTGAATAGCTGAGTCTGGGTTGTCAGGTCCTGTACCTCCTCCCTCATGATAATAACGAGGAGTTTTAAGTGTTATCAGAGCTAATGTTTATTTTTCAATCAATCTTATTAGAAAAAACGACTTTGTTATTATTACTTTGGGATCTTGCTGTTCAAAAATTGTCTGCAGTACATCACAATAATGACCACACTTCAGAAAGTACTTTTTTGGCTGTAAAGTACTTTGGGATATCACAGAGGTCTTGAGAGGTGCTTGATAAATGCAAGTCAGTCTTTAATGTTTCTTTCACGTCTGACCCATTTTCCATACTCAAAAGGAATGGCTTTAAAAGCAGATGTTTGGCTGATCTCCATAGCAACTACATCTACAATTATTGGGCCATCAAAAATCTTTTTGATGTTTGCTGGCAGGAAAACAGAGTGCATTGAAGACCTATGCTTGCTTGGCAATTGTGTATATTCATTGGGGATATAAAAAGGCACAAGATTTTATTGCACAATCCTGAAGATCACTATATTAATGCACAGTTAACAGATCAAACAGTCTTTTTGTCACACTGTCAAAAAAATAAAGCTAAAAATCTATTTTCATAAATCGAAATACAGGTTTTTGCTAAATCAAGCGTAGCATGAATTATCGATGTCCTACAAAGATTTCTTTTATAAAAATCTGCACAGTATGCTTGAAAACTCTGATTCTTAAAAGGTTTTCCAAAAATAATATGGGGCTGTATGATCAAAAGGGATCTAAAAACTCATCCGTCTCATCAGTTGATTTGCACTACCTTCTGTTCAATGTTTGTTGGGTTAGAAATGAGAACTGTTATACATAAATTGAACCCACCAGGAATTTATGATTCTAATTTTCTTCTGCCTCCCCACCACACGCCCCCACCCCGTTAATGTGTCAAATAAAGATGAGGCATTTCCTAGATCCTACTGTGATGGAGAAACATTAAGCTCGAATGGGAAAGGAAGCTGTGCCTCACTGGTCTCTTCCAAAAGGCTGCAATGTTAGAAGTTAAAATTCTCTCACATTCAGCCTCCTGTGTTTTGAAAATTGGAGCAACAGTTCTAATCGCAATGTACAATTAATGATGGTACCTTCAATCATCGTTTCCCAACTTTCAAGAAAGCATCTTAAAAAATCAATACAAGACTCAACAGTGGATACTTTATCATGCAAATAAAATACTAATGCACACGATTTTGCTATTAAGAAACCCAAATTCACATTAGACAATCCTTTAGTCACTAAATGATATTGATGATGCTCTTTGAAACTCCTCCCAGATCCCACTAAATAAGTCTTCTGACATAGAACATCAACACTCAAAGGAACACCATACAAAATATTGCAGATAAAGTGAATGATTCAGTAGGATGTTATAGTGACAGTCTTATACATGATATCTGTCAAATGATCATCCCATCTACCAGGAGTTTCGCATATCATAACATGATTGCAATTTGACATCTTGTTCATTAATGCTACTTTGAAGCTTGGAGGTTTTCTTCCCCCCCCCCAATAACAGGCTTGGCAATTGTTTCGAAGGAACTGGAAAAATTATTACCTTTCTGATACATACATCAGAATGTTTGTTCCCAATATGTTTTAAATGAACTTACATCTATGCATCTTGATACTCTACATTAAGAACTCCTATTATCGTTAATATACATCCACTAAATCCTTCATTTTAAAGAAAATATAGATTGCACTAATGAGTTATGATGTCTTTTAATAGAGTTTCTTATTAATATAAATTAAACCCTGCAGTCTGTACATTATTTAATTCCTCAGAAAGCAGTATAAATCAAACAGGCCAAATTAAATTGCAGTGGATATTAATATTTAAATGCAGTTAATTATTAAAATACTGTTCATACAACTGAGTTTCAGTGGGTTAAATATACAGCTGTCATGAGATCCAAGATATGAAATTTAGAGTCAAATGTTTCAACAAAGTGCTTTACAGTTAAGGAAACTGAAATGTTAAGCTGATCGGACTTCTTTCATATTTTTTTTAAACCAAGACTCTTGTGGAGTACAGAAAATTCACAATAACTGCTAGCTTATGCATCCTTCAAATTCCAAAAGGCAGAAAACTAAAAAATGCAACACTTTGTAGATATGAAATAAGAACAGAAAATGTTGGAAACACTCAGCAGGTCAGACAGCATCTGGAGAGAGACAATGTTTCACGTTTCTCTCTCCACAGATGTTGCCAGACCTGCTGAGTATTTCCAGCACTTTCTGGTTTTGGTTCAGATTTCCTGTATTTACGTTTTTTTCCTTTTTAGCCACATATGAAGATTGAACAGTGAGAAGTTGCTCACACATTATATTTTATTCTTCCCATGCTGACAAAGGGATAGCAGCAGCAGCAGGCACAAATAGCCTTCTGCAGCAGTCCTTGAGCAAACTGTAATTAGGCAGAAACTACTGAAAAAATGATTCAAAAATGAAGCATAGCTAGTTCATCAGCTCTTGTGGGTTGCAATTATTGTTCTACCATCAGTACATTCACAATTTAATGAAGACAGAGCAGCAAACGTGGTTTATACGAACTTGGAGTCTTTTGATAAGGTCCCAAATGGTAGGCTGGTTGGAAAGGGATCTGAGACATGATGGCAAACTGGATCCAAAACAGGCTTGGTGATAGGAGGCAGAGGATAGTGGTCAAGCCACAATTTTCCTGACCGGAAATGTGTAACGTGGTACACTGCAGGGAGTGGTGCGGGGACCTTTACTGTTTGTAATATATGACCTGGATGAGAATACAGGTGGTATGATCAGCGAGTTTGCAGACAACACAAAAATTGGAGGAGACGAAGAGTGAAGATGGTTGTATGCAGATACGGTTGGACACAGATCAGCTGGAAAATTGGGCAGTGGTGGCAGATGGAATTTAATCCAAACAAGTGTGATTAAAGCATTCTGGGAAGTCAAATTCTGGTAGGATATGTGGAGTAAATGGCAGAGATCTTAGGAGTGTCGATGTAGAGAGAGACCTTGGGGTGCAAGGTATAGCTCCCTGGAAGTGGTGACACAGGTGGATAGGGTAGTGTAAAAGGCAGTTGGAATGTCTGCCTTCATAAACTGAGGTATTGAGAATAAGATGGTGATCATAAGTACAGTCGAAGTGAGTTTTAAGAAAATCAGTGAATTTAGAATCATAGAACACAGAACTAAGCCCTTCAGCTCACCAAATCCAGGCTATCAAGCATCCTGTTGCACGAATCCTACACTAATCCCATTTTATTCTCCCCACACTCCCCCAGATTCTACCATTCACCTGTGCACAAGGGGCAATTTACAGCAGCCGGTTAACCAGGTGCTCCAGTTTCCTCTCACGTCCTCAGGACTGCCACAGGTCAAGATCTATGAGGCAGCAATTGTGCTGCCCCAAATTTTGAGAGGAACCTTGGAAAGGTGCAGCAAGTGTTGGAAGTGAGAATTGCAAGGAGTGGGAATAAAATGTCAGATGTATTCTGGAGCTTGTAAATCAAAATCCTTTGTCACATTAAGTAAAACCCACCTTGGAATAGCAACTTCTAAACCTTTGTAGTACACTTAAAAATTGGGTTGGGGGTGTGCAGGTTATATTACTGGTTATTTCCCTCTGAATGGACCCCTTTGATTGACCCACTTATTTAAGATAACTTTAATCAAATGGCCAGGTCGTCACTATTTCACATGCAATGAAAAAAAAATTCCTTACCAGACTCCCCAGCCAGGAATTCCTACAGCTTGAATAATGCTGATCACCAGCTGGGCCATGAACGTAAAGAAGAATGCCATAAAATTGAATGAACTATCTGACCTATACGTGCAAAAACATTACAGAAGACAGTTTCAGAGGATTAGCATTTACCAACATTAACAACCTTGTGCTTAAAATATCGCATATATAACCCCCAACCACATAAAATAGCTGGTCCAGAGGGTCCACATATAATTTTAAATGTTCACTTGAAATATTAGCTGAAACACAATCAAAGTCTCCAATGCACTCATCAAGAAGGGCTGAAGCCTTAGCAAGAATAGTCAGTTCTAAATTCAAATCAAATCTAAACGCAGCCTTGTCATTAAAAGCGGGGCGGCACAGTAGCGTAGTGGTTAGTGCAACGCTATTACAGCACCAGCGATCGGGGTGCGATTCCTGTCGCTGTCTGTAAGGAGTTTGTAAGTTCTCCTGTGTCTGCGTGGGTTTCCTCCCACATGCTAAAAGACATGTGGGTAGGTTAATTTGGGGTTTAAAATGGGCGGCGCGGACTCAATGGGCCAGAAGGGCCTGTTACCACGCTGTAAATAAAGTTTAGAAAAAAAAATTTAATTTAAATTCAGGTTCACCTAAACTTGTTTTTTTGTTAAATCTTACAACAAAGCTGGTTAAATAACAAATGCAAAATGCCAATGATACATTGATCATAAATGGATATTACCTATAGTCATTTTTAAAAAAAAGATGGCAAGAACAAAACCTGACAGTCTCACAGCTTGAGTTTAAAAAAAAATGGTATTTGGTAACAAAATACTCCAGGTTTCCTTCTGACTTTTTAAAAAAAACCTGGATAATGGTGAAACTAAGTTCACGTCAATTTAGTGCAGAATGTCCCATCATTTCCCTTGCAAGAAATTTTCAAATTAAGAGTGATCTGACATGGTTGTGAAATAAAAGCAAAAAAAAAACAGCAACAGCAACTAGTTCAGATGGAGTATCTTGTATGCCAGCTTGACTTTGGAAGAGAAGAAGGGTAGGTGGGGAAGGGAGCATTGGGAAATCTACAATGGTGATTCATACACAGCAGAATTATTGAGAATTACAGAGTGAACTGATTGACTGGCAGTGTGACAGTGTTAGTGGAAAATAAAGCATAGTTTAAAAACTATTTCAAAGATAGTCCTGCTCCTAAGTGAGGAAGAAGAATGGTTTGGGACTTTTTAAAAAAAATATTGATTCTATTTGTTTTCTGCAATGAAAGTCTGCATTGAGACAAGGACATCTGGCATTTTTTGGCAGTGGAGTTAGTGTGCCATCAACATTAATTCTGGCAAACAAACTGCATCTCCAGAACACAATTTCAGGCAAAGAAATAATCCTACTGCATGACCCAAGATAAGAAAAATGTGTTTCAATTAAGGTGGAATTGTGTGTCCTCAGCCAAATAAAAATGGAAATGGAAACATAAAGCAATAAGGTTAGACATGCATCTGAAGCCCCAAAGTCATGGCAGCTTCAATAATTATTACAGTGAAAACTAATTTAGTCAGGCGAGTAATATGGTTATTTTCCACTGGCTCTATTCATTCCATGTGGTTAACTCTCAAAATAAAGTCCAAATGAAATTGTTTAACTATTTCTGTTTCTCTATTAAGTCATGCACAAATTACGTATGGATCCAAGTGCAATGTATAGACTAGTGGTTTAGAGAACTGGAAATTTACACTGCAGTTCAGTAATTCTGTGATCTTCAGATTGTCCACGATGCTCCCCAGGGAGTACATCACTGCAAACTCCTGAAGACAGGTCAAATCTTCTTATTACTGCTGCTAAGCCAAATAATTATAGGTTTTAACAGCTCTGAGGGCAGTTATTTCCCTGTTGCTTTGTACCAAAAGAGCTAGCTTCTCAGTCTGTTTGTTTGTACTTTTCTCAGCTTTCTTCAAAAATTGATCCACTCCTAAAAACGAAATTACAGATTTGGTTTTGAGTACCAATTTTGGCAATGCATTTCATGTCCTTATAATCTCCCACATACAAATAAGATGTTCCAATCAATGCTTTTTACTCTTCAATGGCGAACTCGATTTACCTCCTCAAAAGTCCTTATCTAAGGGATTCAGAAAATTAGTTTGCTGAAAATGAATATGATCCTATTTTAACCCACGGCTATCAATTTTCAGGGTTCATTATACTAAAGTGATGAACAATCAGAAGTAGTCTTTGAATGTAATTTGGACATGAAATGGAAACATATGGCAATTACTGTAAACTAAGAACTGGAAAACCAAACTACCTGTTTAAAAAAAAAGGACAAAAATGAAAATTTTACTCAAGCATTATTAGATAAAAATGTGAAATAGTCGAACATCCAAATCAAAAGCATTTGTTTCATTGCTGGTGTTCTTCCAAATGTAGGCATGACCATTTAGTCCAAAGAATCCAAATAATTTAAGATTTTGATGGTAAAATGTTTGAACTTTCTTATCCACATGAAGGGGGCCAAGGAAAATGAGTGATGTTTGAGTACTTACTTGAAGGCCTTGTAGATTGGTCTAAACCAACAAACATAGGAGCATGGTGTGAACAGTATCAGCCAGAGAAAGGCCAGTCCAAAGTTGACAGCTCCTCCTCCTCCAATCAACCAAGCTAGGCAGCCAATCAGATTCACTGCAAGTGTGATGCTGTTCACTGCAATAAAGCATCAAGTAGCACACAACAGCCATGAGTCACATGCTGCAGGCAACACTAACATGGAGATCAGCATTTCCATGGGTGTAGGATGAGTCAATTAACAAGAGCATGGTCAAAACACAAGAACTTAATTTATGCAATATAGGAATGCTCTGACATTAGTCAATGATAGTGACAATCAATCAATCTACCTTGTATGTGTAACTGCAACCCAATCTCCACATACCTCGATATAGAGACACTCTGAGCACAGCATCTGCTGCATTTGCGAACTCACAAAGCCTTAGGGCCTCCATCTTTGTACCACGCCGAAACTACACTAACCAAGCATGTCACCAAGTCCCCCACTTCTTCCATAAAAAGGACAATCCAAGTCCCACAGAGATGAAGTAGTGAGACTGCAAGGTGTGAAAGGGGTTATCGTGTCAGGATGTTGTAACTTATCAACCAGGACATCAGCCGATCATGACACAGCTTTTTAAAAAAAATCATGATGGAGTTCATCTAGAGAGTAGCACTTTGATAATCTGAAGATGGCTCCTTGTGGAATCCAAGAACATAGAACGATGCTTTAACTTGACCTTAGACTTTATCATAGTGAGAGGACAGTGATCATGGAACCAGCAATACAATTGCAGCACAGGAACCTGCAAGTGGACCTATCCAGATAGATCATCTTACAACTTCCTGCATAATTATGGTACACTGCTTAATTCTTCTGATGTAACAGCAATAGGTTCATAGCAGCAACGTACCGAATGGCTACAAGCCTTGTGACTGAATTTCAGAGTAACACACAGTCTCTAACAATACTGAGGAAGTCATTGATACAAGATAGAAAATAACCCAGATACAGAGGAGGATCCCCAGGGTAAAGCCCATTTGGGGTTTGAATACCAGGAATGTCAGATTTACAATACAGTAATAGGCTAGACAGCCCAAATGATCATTGCTAGTGTTTATGGTCCACAGAAGCTGTTGTTCAAGTGCAATATGTTCCCTAGAATGCAAGTTTTACAGTTAATTTGCTTGTAAGACAATCAGATGCTGCAGCTATCTCACAATATTTCCTTGTTAATGCCTAGTTTTAATCAAACGATGCTGTAGATCCTAGAGGAGTGGTGCTATAGGCAGCTTTGGTATTCCAAAGGGCATTGCATTAAAAGCCATAGATCTTGCTGCCCAGATAATTAGAATTAGATGAAACTACAGCTTTACATCAGACAAGCTTTAGTGCAGACAGCAAAGACCCTTCAAGAGGTGAAAGACCTCACTGGTGCCAAGGGACATAGTCACAAGACCAGCGCTGCCTAAATAGCATGGACATGGTAAGTGAAAGCTCTTTCTACACTGTAAACTTCTATGATTCTAACACCAAATCAAGATGGTCACTCATATGCATAACTGACGAAATGGGTCTACTTTGAATTTAAAACTATTAGTGGTGCATATTAGCATGTGGTTTCCCTTCGATGGAAGCTAGTCTATACTCCTACAACAGTGTGTAGAAAGATCACTTCCTTTTCCTCACTGAATGTTGTAAGAGAGGAGCTATGCCATTTTATTTAGAAACTTTGTTTTGACACACATTACTTTTTACGGGTTGTGAAGACATTATGGTAGTCTGCCATCTATTGATTTATCACCAGAATTTCAATTGTTACTTTGACCTGCCTGCAGATTGGACTGAGTATTAAATTCCGACCTTACCAGTAATTCCCACATCCTATGAAAGAGTACAAAATTCACATCTGTACTGAACAATGAGCAAAGACAACGGCCATAGACTCTCTTTCTTCCCCATAATTCTCAAACTTTTGTATACCTCTTGCATAGTCTGAGAATTACCTAATCACACCATGTATAACGGCTTAAGCAGTTCATGATTTAACATCATTCAGTTTTTATGCACACCAACAAGAAAGGTGTTAAAACTGCTAATCTGTGGTTTTGTTTATCCATCAGACAAATTGGGACTTCAGTCGGTATGAAGCATACATTTGTAATGCTGTTCAATTTTTTCTTTAACAGGATTTAGAGCTCTTGAAGGAAGGAACTGCTCATCCAACCAATTCAAAGACCCCAGTCCTTTCCTGCTTTATTTAAAATAATCATTGAGATTATTCAAAAGCTAGCTATTGTCAGCAGTAAAACCATAAACGTAGCACAGGCACACAGGGAGCGAGAACCAAAACATGGGTCCTATGGATATAAATGAGCAAATGAAATGAGGATGGACAGCTAATTAAAGTACAAGGGTCAACAGCATAGAAGCCTGCAATCCAAGAAAACCCAGTTCTACAATAAAGACTGCAAAGTCAATATAGTTCAGTGTACTGACACTTTAAAGATTTAAATTAGGATGTTAAAATGCAGAACTCTAGCAGGGCATAACCGCTATGCGTATTTCTCAAACCAGTGGTTTTCCACATTGGTCTCATGCTGCGAATATCAATACATTCCAGCCACTTTTATGAATGACAATGACGTTCATACAAAAGAAAAGTGTTGCAGTTTAGAGGTCTTGTTGAAATTCTAAAAAACTGTTCTGCCCAAGTGAAAGAAAAATAGTCTGCAATTTTGAATTTGAAAGTTGGTGCCTCTGTGAGGTGTGCCTCGACTGGTTGGAAACATGGCTAATCAGAGTTGCCTGAAATGTCACAGAACCAAGAGGTTGTTTGGTCTCTTGTGCTCATTGTTAACTCTGAAAGAACTCACATTTCTTTTTAAAAAACATTTTGCTTCTCCAAAATATTAATCTACTTTCCTTTTAAATCCATTTTGAATTCCGTTTTCACCAACAGATCATCATGACTCTTTAAAGAAATCCCCAACCTCTCCATTCTTTCCACTGTGAAGTCTTTAAACTCGCATCCTCTGGTAATCAACTCATTGGGTTTGCTCCCTTTACCTCAAGAGATCAGATGCCCTCACAACTTCGTTAGTTCTAATTGCAACTGCCTTGTAGGAAACCCTTGGGATTAGCAATCTGGAAATCAGTTCTTAACTCACTGAAGCCAAGCATGTCACATTGTAGGTCACAGAAACAACACAGCATGAATGCTGCAGAGGACATTCACCACTCAGAGCGATGATGGATCATTTGTTCTAATAAGAATCAAAAGGGGAGCTAATGGCCATGTGAGAGAGCAGGAATATAGAGAACTAAGGGAGGAAAGAGTGTGAATAATGGGATTGCACTCCTGGGAGATGCCATTTTACTGTTCCATTTTCTTATAAATAAGAATTTAAGAGGGAATTATATTGTTAATATTCATGTACACAATTTTTTTGGAATTATTTGAAAAGCTCACTTTTAAAACAGAAAACATGATTTATTAGCTGACCTCCATGCATAACAGTAACACCATTAGTTAGCAAGTCAGTGATTAAACACATCAGAACACAACAACACAGCAAACATTGTCACAACACCCTTTAAGGGATCACAAGAAATATGCTTTGTGAAAACATTTTATAAATTAAAATTTTTTAATGTGTCAAACACTTTGCAATGTCTCCACCTCACTTTAGTTAACTCCACACTCCCAGTCTGAAATAACAAATCCCCATTGTGAAATATTCTTGCAATGACCAAAATAAAATACATTATTTTGCACAGAAATATCACTAATTTCCATCTGGGTTGTAGATTACTTTGATAATGGCCTTAGTAATGGACTAAATGGTGGGGGAAACAATTGTGTAAAGATTATGATAATCTTCCTTAATTACTGGCTTGTGAGAAGAGTGTATGAATTTTGCACTCACTTCCACTTAAATTAAGCTCCAGACATATACTTAAATGATGTGGAAAATTAATCAAAATCAGTAATACATCAATGCCAATATCAAACGATGAGCATCTTCCCGAGGTTGATGGCTAACCATGCACTGCACCACAAAGGCTTGGATTTGTATTCCTTGCTGGATACTGCACTGAGCATGTTGTTCAGGACATACACAGTAGATGAAATCCAAGCTGTCTGCATCATAATCATGCTGCTTCTATAATCCTGTGCTCACAACCCTCTTGATCTCAATCTCACTGGTATGTTCAGATGCATAGTCACTTTCAAACATTCTCCTGTCCTACAGCGCCTCTTGCAGGCTACTCTAAATGTTGCAAATATTCTAATCAAATTGCCAGCATAACTAGCTCAGAGCCCGAGGCATGTCTTGTTCCAACTTGAATCAAGCAGAGAGCAAGAGAATCCATACAAGGAATCAAAACAGTGGCGCTGCACACCAGGTCATCAGGGTTGTTAGAGTTATCTGGTTGGAAAGGTTACAAGGAATGTTCTGGTTGCAGTAAGTGTTGTCAAACAAAAATTAAAACTAGTATTGACATTCAGTCATTATTAACTGAGACAGCTGAAAATCAAAACTTGAATCTTTTAGGCAACGTAGAGCTGTGACCAGAAGGTTTTTTTAATATATATCAGTGCTATTGCAAACTATGGATAGTGGTTATTTAATGAACTACTGCCACCTAATGGTAATCCACACAAAGACAACCTGTACTCTTTCAAAAGGGCTTAAATATTAGGAATAAAAAGCCAAATAAAATGAACATCCTCCAAGTTAAAACAAGACAGCAAAAGGCACTTGGCTTTCTGCAAATTCCGTTTCCAACAATTCGGTAACACAATCAATATTCTTAAACTGAAAAAATTATAACACTGAGGCCACATTCAATTGAAGAAAATTCAACTTCCCAGTTGCACTGATGAGCTATTTACCATCAAGCATTCTCCGATACTAATTTTTCTTTCCCTTTTCAGGCATCTTCTATTTAATAACACGTTAGCAATGTTATATTCACTGTATATTCTTAGCTCATACTTCTGAATGTACATGGGAACACAATTTCTGCCACTTGTTTGCAAATGGTCACTAAAAACCCAATTATTCTCTGCAGATGTTATAGTGGAAAGAGATACCTTTAAAGAGGATCTGAGGGGCAAGATTATTTTTAAAAATACAGTGGTTGATAGGTGGAACATGCTGCCAGAAATGGTGGTGAAATCAGATAAAAATCATTATGCTTAAGAGACATTTGGACAGACAATTAAATAGGCAAGGCATAGAAATACATGGCCCTCATGCAAATAGGATTAATGTAGACGGGCAAAAGACCAGCATGGACATGGTGGGCTGAAGGGCCTGCTTCTGTACTGTACAACCTTTGCCCATGAAATGTTATGTTAACCTTTCTCTACAAAATAGAAAAGAGCTAGGCAATCTATGAAAAAGGACAATTAAGATTTCTTAATCAGTCACATGTAAATTGAAACCCACAGTGAAATGCATCTTTTGCATGGAGTGTTCTGGGGGCAGCCCGCAAGTATTGCCACGCTTTTGGCGCCAACAAAGCATGCCCATTACTTCCTAACCTGTACGTCTTTGGAATTGCCATCTGATTTGAATCTAAATAAATTAAACCTACTTTAATCAGTGTTGAAAACTTGGAGGTAGATTGCAAAACTGCATTAGCTCACATTTCTGGGTGCAAGTTAGAATGGAAGAGACAGCAGAACCCGCTTCGACTATGGGATGTTTAAAATGGTAATGATTCTACTTTTTTAAAAGAAAAACAAGAAACCCAAAACCAAAATTCCTTCTTATTATCAGATGTAAAAGTTAGCAAACTGTGTTGATGGGAAGAACCAGCCCAATAAGAGGTCATTATCCTCTGGCTTAAAAAGGCGACTTAAAATGGTTAAACCTTCATTACTCCAGAAGACATCTGTGGGATAAACTGCATTACACTGACTATTAGACTTATTTTGGTTCAAGATATTTAATAGGACTTTGTGGCTTGTGTACTGCAGTTCACATCCAGAAAGACTAAATGCCAAGGAAAGTGATGGCTCAATTTCCCCCCCCCCCCCCCAAAGTTATAAAAAAGCAAATGGGGCATTTTTCCCAGAACTAGTAATTTTGATTATAAAGCTCGTAACCCTTTTATATCAAAACACAAGTTCCTTTGTATTTTGCGTCATTTCTTTTTGGGGTTCTCTTACATACATAAAAAAATCTGGAATAGTTTAAAAGGCAATTTTTAAAATAATATATTTCACTGCAAGAAATTTCCCTCAACCAGGTTCATTGTGTGAGCATAACTGTGGCAGACATGTACAGAACACATGAACATGCATTTAAACAAGTGCTTTTCACAATTACAAGGCAGTGTAGCAATTTTAAAGTGTCGTGACATAGGGAAACTTGGCAGCTAATTTGTGCACAGCAGTGTTCCACAGAGAATATAGAAAGCCTTTTCAGTTCATGATGCTTGGTCCATTTACGGAAATTGTCATCAGGCTCATTATGAGTAAAGGTGATAAGGAGAATCCTGAACTGAAGTCGATTCCTTAGAGAAATCACTGAATCTCAGCACAGAAGTCATTATTTAGCCTTCTATGATTGTAATAACTTAAACCAAATCCAGCATCCTCGCCGTTATTTTATTTCTTCACTGTTACTATGGTTGGTAAGCTTTCTGTTAAAAGAGGCTATTTTTAAGTCTCAGCCACCCTGTTTCCAGAGCATTCCATGCTTCGAAAGGCACTATGAAAAGAATTTCTCCTGCTTTTTTTCTCCCTATAAGCAACATTTAAAAATTCTTGTCACATAGATTTGTATTGCAAATGTAGTTAGTGTGATAAAGAATCAATATTTGCAAAACAACTAGATCAGGACATTTATTTTAAAAACATAGCCTGTCATAATCTGGAATGTATTGCCTGAAAGATCGTTAGAAACAGATTCTAGAGCAAAAATACTTGAAGGGAATTAGTCAAGTAATGAAGGGGAAAATTGGCATGGATCTGAGGAAAGGGCAAAGAAACTAATTTTCAAAGAACAAGGTAGGCATGATTGACTAAATAGCCTTCTCTTCTGTGATTCTACAACTTTCTACGCTTAGTGATCTCTGCCCACTAAAACTTTTGATAAAAGCCTCTTAATTTTCCTCCAAGCCTCAGTGGTCCAATAGACTCTTTCTCAATCAAATTGTGTCTCCATATAATTATAGGTTCCTACTTTTAGATTTGGCACAGCCTGCAAATTCAGTGCGCTTTCAGAATTACATTGCATGTTGACAGAGTTTTAATATTGTAATGCACAAGAAAGTTATTATGACAAGCGTTCACAAGTAAAACAGTAGCTTTATAGATGCCAATCAAGCAAAATGAAGTCAGCTAGGAAGGAGTTACCCCAGGGCAGTGAATAATTTTTAACATGTTATTATACAGAGAAAGATTTTGTCTAAATGGCAAATTTAATCATAAGATGCACAAAAGCATTTTAAGGGGCGAGTTTTAAATAAAATTTTAAACAGGCAAGTATTTTGACATACTGTTCAAAATTGATGGTATTAATAAATGTTTTAATATCTTTGGAAGTATATTCATATGTTACATTAAATTATTCTAATTATTGATGGTAATGTCCACATAATTTAACATTTTACTGCTGCTGGTTGAATTTTACATCTTGAATGTTCCCCAGTTACATAACAATGACAACTAATGCATTAACAAAGAAGCAATGCACAAGTTGAACATTAGTACCAAGCTGTCCAATTAATCAAACTCTTGCAATAAAATTTACTAACAGTTGGAAACATCCTGAATCACTGCTGCAAATCATTTGAGAACAAACTGGGTCATGCTATTTTTTTATTATTTGAAATTACCTGACTATTCAGATTCATAATGACTTTCCAAAAATGCTGACAAGATACGGTAACAAGTGTAAGCTAACCAAAGCTGTACTGCAGTTTTGCATCTCTTTTACATTTATTAGATTGTGATAATATCATTAGAAGATCTAATTCTTCCCTAGTTGGTATTAAAGTGAAATCTGGAAGTTATAAAAAAAACCAGAAAATACCTGGGAATTTCTATGCTGGTTGTTGTGTAATTTGCAGTAATTGCATACCCAGTCACTAATACCAGCTTAAAGTTTAGGATAATTTGTCAGCCTATTGCTATTTTGGAGCTATTTTTAACAATTGTTTCTGCAAGATAACTATTGTAGCATTATCTGCACCATCAAAATATTTCTGTTAAGGGACCGTCCCTCTCCCCAGACACCTAGTTCCCAATCAAACCCTCTCTCTAGCACCTTGCAAATATTAAGACAATTTCTTAT
>JARFYF010000066.1:10574525-10585156 GCA_030265395.1 Rhina ancylostomus
TGCAGATGCAGGAAATCTGAAATAAAATCAGAAATTACTGGAAACACTTAGCAGGTCAGGCAACATCTGTGGAAAAAGAAACAGAGTTAATGTTTCAGATTGAAAAACATGGGTATTGCCTGACCTGCTGACCTTTTCCAGCTTATTCTGTTGTTATTCCTGTTTAGACCCGTTGTTTAGCATCTTGTGAGTTATCATGGAGCAAATGTGAAATGGTGATGAATTTCTGCAGGGAGCCAAATTTGAGGAGAGTTTTCCACAGTTCCTCCTGATTGATTGAGTCAAAGGCCATGTCAAGTAGCTGGTGTTGCTCCCAGCAGTCTCCTTGGAGTTGTGGCGTGTACCCTGTGTCTCTCAATAACGGAATCTGCACTGCGTTTCAGGGAGCAGCTCTTCAGTAATCGGAGGAGGACACTGATGATGACTTTCCCTGTGACTTATTAGCAGGGATATCCCTCTGAAGTTACAATGGTTGGACATGTCTCCCTTCTTGAAGATGATCATGATAATGACAACTGTGTTGGGCATTGTGTAGGCAGAAGAGATTAGTTTAGTTAGGCATTTAATTAGTAGTTTAACTAGTTCAGCATAACATCATGAGCTGAAGGGACTGTTCCTATGCTGTACTGTTCTATGTTCCAACTCTGTTGCCCCCTGATATATCCTTCACTCCCCAGCATGTAACAACGAGATTGTGGTCTTATGACTGAAGCTCTTCGTCAGCAGACTTTGAGCTTCATTGGGCTTACAACCCGTAGCATTGTTAAGAACACTATTTGGCCATTTGCCAAACATTCACACCAGAAATCGACACAGAACATTTCAGCAAATAAGAAACCTATTACATTGCATACATCAGCCTTTGTTCTAGATCTTTCAATGCCCTTAATTTATCAAACTCATATTTATAATGAACAATTGACCAAGCATTAATTGCCATTTCAGAAAAGAATTCAAAACTTCCAAGAGTTTTCAACCAGAATCTTAAATCACAATTACACTTTTTATTTAAATCTGTATGTGACACTTCATTGGATGCGTGATACATTGTTGGCATTTCCATGCTTTGTTCTACTTACAAACTATTTGCAATGGTTGATAATACTGAACAAGCACAACAGGACACCAGAACTCACACAAATGTGAAAAGCAACAGATTATTGCCTTAACAAATAAGATGAACAGTGGCAGAAAGCAAAGGGTGTATTAAAAGCATTCAATGTCAAATTGTGTATGGAGAGAGAAGTAAACAGAATAAAAAGATTGGGAGAAGGTGCGGGGACCAAAGCTAAAAATTAAAAAATGAATAATTTTGTCATTATTAAAATCACCCTCAAGAATTCAAGTTTCAAGAAATGGGGCAGTTATAGTGTAAAATTTTCAGCATCAGAGAAGATTGGCTATAACACATCTTTAAAAGAATACAAAAGTAGATTAAAAATAAAAACTGCAGATGCTGCAAATCCAAAATGGAAACAGAAATTACTGGAAAGAATCCGTAGGTCAGGCAGCTTCTGTGGAAAGAGAAACTGAGTTAATGTTTCAGGTCAAAAGCCCTTGATCAGCCCTGGAAAGAGAGAAAACATATTAGTTTCAGTTGCAGGGAAGATGGGGGGAGGGATACATAGAACAAAGGGAATATCTCTGATAGAGTGAGACTGAGCGAGTGCATGTGGTAGTTAGTGGTAGATTGACGTTTCTTTGTGAAAGAATTTGTAATGACAGGGCTGTGGGACCCAACCAGCAGGCTGGGTTATACTGGCAGAGAGAAAAATTGAGCCAAAATCACAGATGGGTAATAGGCAGAAATGGCCATTTCTGGTACAGACAGAAAGAAAGAGTTACCTGAAGTATGAGAATGGACTATTAGTCCAGAAGACGGCATTGTGCCTTGACAGAAGAGAAGGTGTTTGTCCTCAAGCTTGCATTGTCAGAGGCCGCAGAGAGATAGGTCAGAGTGGGAGTGGGTTGGCGAATGAAAACAGCAGGCCAGAAGCAGACTGAATGCAGGTACTCTGGGAAGTGGTCACCTAATCTGCATTGGGTTTCTCTAATAGAAGTGGAGGCCACATTGTGCACTGGATTTGAAGAAGTGCAAGTGAATCGCTGCTTCGCCTGGAAGGACTGTGGAGATCCCTGGATGGTGAAAGGGAAGAGGAGAAAGGACAGGTAATGCATGGGCTTTAAAAAAGGCGCAGAAGAGATTTAATAAAATGATTCCGGGGCTGAGAGGCATTCGTTATGTGGAAAGACAGGAGAAGCTGGGGTTGTTTTCCTTGGCTGCTGCAAGAAGATATTTAAAATGATGAAAGATAAGGACAGGAGAACCAAAAGTAACACAAGAATTATTTTTTACATACTGTGAGCACTTAGCTTCTAGGATGTGCGTTTATTTTATTCAATTATATAATTTTATGTATTTATTTAGATAAAATTATGTGTAAAAATAATGATATAAAGTATAATCTAGTGGAGGCAGATCCAATAAGGATGTTCAAAATGGAGCTGAGTACATATCTGAAAGGTATTTACAAGGCTACAGAGAGAAGGTGGGGAGACAGCACAAGTGGACGGCTCGAATGACCTTGTCCCGCTGGCTAGTGCCGTGATGCTCTGATTCTCCTCGTTCACTTTCAGCAACAATACTTGGACATCTCAGCTTTGGATCCCGTGTTTGCTCAATGCCATTTAATTTAAGTAGCATTATGTACGTCAAGTGGTCCCTTTCATGTGTGATTAGTGATTAAGCTTTGAGCTGCCCTATGACGGAGTGATACCTGTATTGCTCTTATGAAAGTGCAAAGAATGTAAGATGGCACTCCAAGAGAAGCTTTTAGTGTTGGTTGTTATCATAAAATGTGAAATGTTGATAATGAATTCAATTTCATTGACTGAGTGCAACAGACCCCTATTGAATTTTTAAACTTGACAACTAGCATTTTGAGGGTTACAGAGGTGAATTGTTTTTGTATTCTAGTGTATTCAAGATCAGCAGTGAATTGAATTCAAAATGGAACTGATCAGACAATTCTAGCTACCTTCTTCTTTTACCTTTTTCTGTGTGTCTCCTCTACCGAAGAAGCTGACGATTGCATCAGATATTATTTCACTCACGCAGACATTATACACCGAGACAGCGAATGTCAGCAGGTAGAGCAACAGTGACTACACTTCAAAAGTACTTTGTTAGCTGTAAAGTGTTTTGGGATGAGCAGTGGCCATGAAAGGAAGACTAACATTTATATGGCTGTTTTAATGACCTCAGACCATCTCAAAGCTCTTGATAAAGATGAAGTACTTCTGAGGTGTAATTGTTGTTATAGTGCCAGGAAATGCAGCGTCCAGTTTGAACAAAGCGAGTCCCATGAATGTCATGGACTAATTATTTACTTTAATATCGATACAAGGACACGATGAAGATCTCCCCAGATTTCCTTTGAAATAGTACTGTAACATCTTTCACATTCACTGAAGTAGGGAGGTTGGTCCACCAAAACATCCTGTCCAAAAGCTGGCACCTCTATCCATACGGAATTTCCTCAAAACTGCTCCAAATGCCATCTTAATTGGCCTTTTGACTCAGATGCAAGGATACTATTCATTAAGCCAAGGCTTAAAGATGTTATACAAATAGAAGTCTTTTCACTTTGACTGATTCCAGTATTATTCTCCTCACCTACCCATGGAAGCTTAGACCACATCTTGAAGAGCTCTAGGGTAGGTGAAGAAAATCAGAGAGATCTTTGCGGTTATCACGGTGAGTGTGGACTGGAAATCCTCCCTCTAAGCACAGAGAATGGAACTCCGTCTGTACTGCTCCCAGTTTGATAATTGGTTCAAGCAAGGAAGTTGGCTAAGCTGTTTACAATTTACCAAAATGAGTGTGTTATCTGTCGGCTTTTTAGTACATAATGTTTATGGTGTATTTGGGTTCTCCCCGTGTCTGTGTGGGTTTCCTCCAGGTGCTCTGATTTCCTCCCACGTTCCATAGACGTAAGGGTTAGGAAGTTGTGGGCAACGGAAGCCTGGCAACATTTGTGGGCTGCCCGCAGAACACTTTACACTAAAAGATACATTTCACTGTGTGTTTCGATGTACGTGTGACAAATGAAGGTATCTTATCTTATCTTATTCTCCCATAAATGGATCTCAGATTCCCCTTGAAAAGGGGCTTCTTGCCTTTTGTCCAGTATCTGGCTCAGATGCAATGTTACCATGAAGCAGGGTGATGCAGCATTGGATTTCTGCACTAACAGTATCAATTGTATCCAATTCCGGTTGTGACTCGGAAGCACGTGCATTTTATTATTATTACTATTATTATTATTATTATTATTGTCACATGTACCGAAGTACAGTGAAAAACTGTTTTGCATGCCATCCATACAGATCATTTCATCACATCAGTACATTGAGGTAGTACAAAGGAAAAGCAATAACAGAATGCAGAATAAAGTGTTACAGTTGAAAGTGCAGTGCAGTGCAGGCAGACAGTAAGGTACAAGGCCATGACAAGGTGGATTGTGAGGTCAAGAAGCCACCTTATTGTACAAGAGGTCCATTC
Source organism: Rhina ancylostomus (assembly GCA_030265395.1). Classification (NCBI taxonomy): domain Eukaryota; kingdom Metazoa; phylum Chordata; class Chondrichthyes; order Rhinopristiformes; family Rhinidae; genus Rhina; species Rhina ancylostomus. Next base: position 10,579,090 of record JARFYF010000066.1, read on the forward strand.
AATAGTCTTATAAGAGTGGGATAGAAGCTGCCCTTGAGCCTGGTAGTACATGCTTTCAGAAGATACAATAATTGTGTAAGTTACATCACCATTTTGAGATCACGATTCTGCCAAAAGTAGAGATTGAGAAAGGGCTGAGGAGGTTGCTCGTCTGTAGTTCAACATGACAACTGCCACAGCTGAAATCACACAAGCTAGAGCAGGAGAATAATAAGCTGGAACTTGTTAGTGTGGGTACACTGCCCAGACTCGCTGCTCATTGTGTCTGTCAGTTCACACCAAGGAGGACAGGGCAAGGGGACCCTCAGCAGCCAAGAGAGGCCCCATAAACTGGAATGGGTTCTAAGCAGTGATTAGGCATCAGACTGCAATCCTGATGCTCTGCCCCTGCTGTCAAAGGCAATTGATGTATTTTTAAATGTCTTTGACAGTCAGAAACATATAGAGAATATTCAGATAGCTTTCAATATTTAAAACATTCATTAAAAATTTAAAAAAAATCAAAAACAACTTAATGCTGATAAATAATTAAAAACGTCATTATTTAAAAATATCATGCACACAATTTTTTTTCCCACAGGATAGGTAGTCCCTTTGAAATAAATGGTTTTGCTGTCTGTACCCAAAACACTGAGGGGGCCAGGTGTGAAATGCATCATGATGTTTACTCCAGCACATCAATGCCCTGCTACTGGGTTTGATGATGAGTCCACTGGTGGACTGGACAAGTCAGGTGCACTGCATCCGAACTTAAACTCACCTTGGACTGTTACCCATAACCGAGCACTCATAAAAGTCAGTGAATGTGCTGGAAATAAGCAGTTCCCTGTGCAAAGCATTAATCTGCTGCTACTTGCCCTGCTCAAACAAGATAAACATAACCTTTCCCTGCTGAAACTATGTGATCTCCTGGGTGAAGCTAAACAGAATGATAAAATTGCGGGTCAATGTTTGGGCAGAAGAACTGTTGGGAAATCTGTCTTTGACCCACTTGGGCAATCAAAACATCGGGGAGATCACCCTGGCCTTACAGTGCAGTGGTGTGCATTAGGATGGTGGATAATATAGTGTCAACTCACTAATTGACAGCAGAAGTTGAAGGCTGATGACTGGCAGTCATTGGTAGTTAATATGAACGGAGTTACTTAGGATATTATCATGGTTTAAAAACATCATATCCAACCTATTGAAATCAAAGCTGACAATCACAATCTATTGAGAAATGATGAATGAGGATTACTCCCACACAAATCACTCATCCACATCATGATTCACAGGCTTGATTCCATTGTAACTTTTCAAAGAAGTTCCCATTACCTTTAAGAAAGTATTAGCATTTTGTGTAATCTTAACTTATCGCAGAGATCAAACAGAAATAATTGCTTTTTGTGGCAGGTTATGTAACATCCTAATAACTTTCTTCCTTACAGGGACAAGAGAGATCAGTTATACCTGGAGGATTATGTTGTTTGAAAGCTTTTACCCTGACGAATCTTAAATAAAGTGAGGTTTAAGGTAACTGCATTCAGATGGTAGATTTAAAAAAATATTGTTCACAGGGCAAGAATGATATTGACAAGGCAAGCAGTTATAAGAAATGGAAGCAGCAGTAGGCCAATTAAGCTCTTTTCATGCCTGCTCTGCTGTTCAGGAAGATCAAGGCTGATCTTTTACCTCAGCACCCCTTTCCTGACCCCATATCCCTTGATTCCCTTAATATTGAATACCTGCCAGTTTCTGTCTTGAATATATTCAGTGACTGGGGTTCATTTGGGCAGAGGATTTCAGAGGCCTACCAAGTTCTGGGTGAAGAAATTTCTTTCTGCTTCTGTTCTGATTGGCCAACCCCCTATTTTGAGACTGTTTCCAGACACACCAGCTAAAAGGAAACATCATTCCTGCATCTGCACTGTCATGCCCAAAAAGATATTGTGTGTTTCATGAGGTCATCTTCTGAACTCCAGAGGCCTAGTCAGTTCACTCACTTCTAATATGACAAGCCCACCATCCCTTTGTTGCACTCCACTATATCCCACCTTAGGTAGTGGGGACCAGACCTGTGCCCAACATTCCAGATGTGTTCTCACCAAGCTTCTAAATATTTGGAGCAAGATGAATCTACTCTTGTTTTCAAATCCTCTTGCAATAAAAGCCAAAATATAATTTACCTTACTAATTGCTTGCTGTATCTGAATGTTAAATTTCAGTGATTCAGTGTGGCCACCCAGATTCCAATGAACAACCCCTTTGACATAAATGGCTTTGCTGTCTGTACCCTAACCACTGTGGCTTAAAAATGAGGGGCCAGGTGTGAAGAGCATCATGATGCTTTCTCCAGCACATCAATGCCACAGTGTCTCATGTAAGACAGTGATGTGCTGAAAATAAGCAATTCTCTGTGCAAGCATTAATCGGGTGCTACTTGCCTTGCGCAGACAAGATAAACACTCCCTATCCTGCTGAACAGCAGATTTCTTTCCTTTAAGTACATTAGTCAATGAGTGCGTTACCAATTTTTTTCTCCTTAAACCTAGCTTATTTAATTAACTGAATTTATTTTCCCCGGTTACTGTGGTGGGATTTAAACTTCTGCTTCCAGATCAACTGTGCAATAACAGCTGCCATTCTACCATATCCCAGTGCTGCACTGAATTATCCATTCCAGGGTGACCTCCTGGACTAATTCTGAACACCCATGAAGGTCAAAGGAGAAATTCTCAACATACCTTTCCCTAAATTTCAATGAGATCTTATCATTCTTTTTTGCTTCTCCCGAAGACTGAATGGTTTCGGGAGGAACAAAGTGTGTAAATCTTGACCTGATGTAGCAAAGAACCTTTTCTTTCGAAATTTGTAACTGGGTAATATTTGCTGGCTCAAGCACCATGTGAAAATTGAATTACTCATAACTACCAAAAAACTGTGTATAAAGAGACCTTGTTTATGAAGAAAGAAACTTGCACTTATATAGCAACTTTCACAACCTCCAAGCAGAGACAGAAAATCCTGACTGAGATCGAAGGAAAAAGAAACTTCAAAGAAAATTTTAACCTATAGGTTTAGAAAATGATAATTGTTGGTCAGTTTGACCCTGAGAGAGATAGTGGAACAGCTAGTACAACAATTTGTGAGTTTTTATTTGTATTTTCAGAATCACTGAATTTGGTAAATTGGTTTATTATTGTCACATGTACTGAGTAAATGTACCATGTAAATGTTTATTATTGTCACAACTTGTCTTGCATACCGTTCATACAGATCAATTCATTACAACAGTGCATTGAGGTGGTACAGGGTAAAACAATAACAGAATGTAGAATTTTTCTCCTTTTGATTGACATGAAGCAGTCACTTATTTCTCCAGCGTAAGACTTGGTCACAGTGCAGACTGCATGTGTAGCAACAGAATGGCAGCAAGGGCAATTTTCCAAATGGTTTCTTTCTTTCTTTATAGTTAGTGCTTGAGTGGCTGCTAGTTAAGCCTTAAGCCACAGCAATAACGTGAGGTTTAGTCTTCCTTTAATCAAAAAAAAAATTAGCTGCCAGCTGGCAGCCTTGTGGGAAAGATTTGATTCCTGGATGACTAATTTACATCCCTTTTTATAGGCAGTCTAATTAAGGGAGTAGGGGAGATTGAACGCTTTCAGACAATTTGATGGTGACTGAATATTCTACATCCTGGATACTGCTGACAGATTGGTCAGTTTTGCATTTGCTGTCGGGGAGTGCAATGCTTTTAACTTTCAATGTAATCGGTCAGGCAAGGTTGGTTTTAACCCCTCTTAACTCAGATTGTCCTCTCTTCATAGGCAGTCCCTGAGGATCAAGGATGACCTGCACCCACCCTGCTTCTGTGGGTTCTGAGGTTGCTTTTGAGGCTGATGTGGGAACTATTGGCTTGTCCAAAGATGGGGCAGATGATGTCTGATGAGAAGAATGAGGGGATAGTTTGTGAGGTGGTGCATTTATGCAGGGCTTCTAGCGCATGGGCTTGGAATCCTCAATGCTTCTTCTCCACTTTCAGTGGGTCATGGACCAAATTCCAACTGCTAAAACACCGATGAAGCTCGGACTTTCCCTGCTTCCCCTCAGGTTGGAAGTCCGTGACTTACTGAGTGGCAGATGCCGTGAGAAACCCTGTGGCAGTGTCAAGCCCTGTTGGGATTCCCCAGCATTACACTGGGGAATGAGCTCTCCAACCAAACAACAGGTCAGAGCTAGAAAAGGCTGGGGTGTCCAATGATTTCAAGAGGGATCCCAATCCTGCAGATTAGGAAAATATCAAGAAGGTAAATAACCCTAGGTTAATTATTTTATATGATTTTTAAAATTATTTATGATTATTTTATTTTCTAATAATGTTTTTATTATTGTCTTCAATTTTGCTAGTTTTTAAATATCCCTGAAATGGAGTTATAATAGGAAGTTTGGTGGTTTCCTTGACAGGCCTCCACTTAGCATAAGCGACTGTAGATGCTGCTTTCCTTGAGAATACTGACTATGATCCCATGATAATGGACTGGCCACATGGGGAAAAATGATGAGGCATTTTCTTTACGCAGATGATTGTAGACCTTCGGAATTCTATGCTCCAGAGGTCTGTGGATGATCAGTTGCTGATGCCAACAGAATCAGAGAATTTGGAGATCGGGGTGTAGGGGAGGTGTTGTGGTTGGGGGCAGGGAGGGGCAAGGCTTAAAGGGATCTTTCTGAATAGGTGAGCCAGCTGAAACTTGGTAGATACTGACAAACACATAGAACTTAGAACACTACAGCACAGGAACTGGCCCTTCAGCCTATAATATCCGTGTTGAGCAAGATGCTGAATTAAACTAAATCTCTTCTGCCTTCACATGATCCATATCCCTCCATTCCCTGCATATTCATGTGCCTATCTAACGACCTCTTAAACACCCCTATTGTATCTGCTTTCACCACCACCCCTGGCAGCCCATTCAAGCCATGTACCACTCTCTATGTAAAAAAACTTGCCCCGCACAACTCCTTTCACATCTCCTTTAAACTTTCCCCTCTCACCTTAAATGCATGCCTTCTAATATTTAACATTTTTACCCTGGGAAAAAGATTCTGACTGTCAATCTATTTATGCCTCTCATAATTTTATAAACTTCTACCAGGTCTCCCCTCAGCCTCTGACACTCCAGAGAAAACAACCCAAGTTTGTCCAACCTCTCCTTATAGCTCATAGATTCTAATCCAGGCAGCATCCTGGCAAATCTCTTCTGCACCCTTTGCAAAGCTTCCATGTCCTTCCTGTAATGGGGCAACCAGGTTTACACACAATACTCCAAGTGCAGCCTAAACAAAGTTTTATATAGCTGTAACATACCTTCCTGACTCTTGTATTCAATGCCCCGACCAATGAAGGAAAGCACACCATATGCCCTCTTTACCGCTTGTGTGGCCACTTTCAGTGAACTATGGACTTGGACCCCAAGATCCCTCTGTACATCAGACATCAGACTTTCAACAGCGAACCTATCCCTGCAATGAGGAAGATAAGCAACTATTTTAAAATTATTTTCCTTTCATATAATGTTTTTATGATAATGGGATTGGAATTGGTTTACTTGTCACTTGTACTGAGGTACAGTGAAAAACTTGTCTTGCATACCGTTCATGCAGATCAGTTCATTACACAGTGCACTGAGGTAGCTGTAGGTAAAACAATACAGAATGCAGAGTGTCACAGCTAGAGAGAAAGTGCAGTGCAGGTAGACAATATGCAGAGTGTCACAGCTAGAGAGAAAGTGCAGTGCAGGTAGACAATAAGGTGCAAGGTCATAAGGAGGTAGATTGTGAGGTCAAGAATTCATCTTATTGTATGAGGGAAGCATTCAATAGACTTATAACAGTGAGGTAGAAGCTGTCCTTGAGCCAGGTGGGACATGCTTTCAGGCTTTTGTATCTTCTACCTGATGGGAGGGGGGAGAAGAGAGAATGTCCCAGGTGGGTGGAGTCTTTGATTATGCCGGCTGCTTTACCGAGGCAGCGAGAAGTATAGCCAGAGTCCATGGAGGGGAGGCTGGTTTCCGTGATGTGCTGA
>JARFYF010000066.1:10664299-10674425 GCA_030265395.1 Rhina ancylostomus
ATGGCCAGATTCAATCCTTGGTAATCCGAAAATTGCAGTAATAGTGTGTGGTTGTAAATCGATCCTCAATACCTTTGGAATAAAGTTAAAAATATCTTTCCAGTACTGTTCCAAAAGAGGACAGGACCAAAACATGTGTGTCACGCTGTGTGATTCTTGACTTGGCGTAAGTGCATGTTATTAAGTTGGTGCAGTATTATTAATGACTGTTTTTGGTGTGGCTTTTTATTTCATTTGACTACAATCCAACTCACCATGAATTTCTTCTTGCAATCATTTGGACACAAGTTCTGAATCTCCTCAGTTAAAATTCACTGCAGACAGATGAATGACATTTTACTTCACAGCTCTTACAGCAAGAGGAAAGCACACTGTCAATTGCAGTGGCGATAACTAGAATTGAACCGGGTAGTTTCGCACACTTCATTAAATGGAGACAGCAGTTGTGCCCCCTTTCATTCTCTCTCTTCTATCTATCTTTCCCTGTGTCTATCCCTCTCTTTCCCTCTTTATCTATCTATCTATCTGTCTATCTATCTACCTACCTATCTACCTAACTACCTATCTGTGTTTTCCACTATAATAGAAAGAATCAAATTTTTATAATATTTTAGTGTCATAAATGTTTCACAGCCAATTAAATACTTCTGAAATGTGGGCATGAGTGAAATGAACTGGAATGTAAATGGGTGCATGGGAGGGGTATTCACTGATACCTATCCCGGTTTTGACAATTACCTTTCTGGGAAAAGATATATTAATGATGCAAAGCAAAGTCATCAATAGTTTTTCTCATTCCTGCTATTTTTATGAAAGTCCCTGAATTTTGGTATTTATTTCAGCTTAGATTTCAGTCCCATTGCTCCTGTGTTCATCCCAGTATAGATGAAAGGGTGTATGGTTTTTCAGAATGCCTGAGCATGTTTTCTGCCTTGACATTTACAAACACTGTTTTACAAATTCCAGTAATGGCAGTATTTACCTTGATCAGACATTAATTTCATATCCCACTCAATTGACTGTGTACCTCACCACTTCATGGGAAATCAATCTCAGCTAAATTATTTGAATAAATTTTTACAATTCTTTTAGGAGATATTCTAATCAAAGTATCTTTCCATTACAATCAAATTCTACATTGATTCTAGTATGTAATATGGTTTTTGTTTCATGTGAACAGTAAGGCAGACCTGGATTTGTACAGCACCTTTCATGACCTCAGGACGTCCCAAAGTGATTTACAACCAATGACGTACTTTCAAAGTGCAGTTACTGTTGTAATGTAGGAGGTGAGGCAGACATTTACGCACAGAAAGATGTCATGCACTTCAAGAAGATAAACAACCAGGTCTTCTCTTTTGGTGATGTAGGCTGAGGGATAAGTATTAAACCTAATACTCCTGTGGCTTCATTTGAAATAAAGTGATAGAGCTGTAGAGTCATAGAGTTGTACAGCACAGAAACAGGCCCTTTGGCCCACCATATCCATGCCAACCTTTTCACCCATCTACACCAATACCATTTGACTGCATTAACTCAGTACCCTTCTTTCCCTTGCCTATTCAAGTGTCTAATGCCTCTTAAACTTCCAAGTAATTGTATTTTACTCCACCACTTCCTCTACCAACAAGATCCAGATATCAACCACTCTCTGTGTAAAAGACTCTTCCCTTAAATCCCTATTAAAACTCCTTCCCCTCCATTTAATCCTCTGCCCTCTTATTTTTGATATTGCTACAATGGCAAAAAAATTCTGTCTTCTTACAATCTTATGTAGCTCTATTCGGTCACCTCTCAACCTTCTTCGTGCCAAGGATACCAAACCCAGCCTATTGAGTCTCTCCACGTAACTAAACTGCTCCAATCCAGGCAACATCTTGGTGAATCTCCTCTGCAGTCTCTCCAGTGCAACTACATCCAACCCATAGGGGTCATCCTATCCAGATGCATCACAGCTTGGTATGGCAAATACTCTGCCCGGGACTGCAAGAAACTGCAGAGAGCCGTGGACACAACCCAGCACATCACAGAAACCAGCCTCCCCTCCGTGGACTCTTTGTCTATACCTCCTGCTGCCTTGGTAAAGCAGCCAGCACAATCAAAGACCCCTCCCATCCAGGTCATTCTCTCTTCTCCCCTCTCCCATCAAGCAGAGATACAGGAGCTTGAGAGCACATACCACCAGGCTTGAGGGCACATACCACCAGGCTCAAGGACAGCCTCTATCCCACTGTGATAAGACTATTGAACGGGTCCCTTAAACAATGTGATGGACTCTTGACCTCACAATCCACCTTGTTATGATCTTACCCTTATTGTCTACCTGCAATGCACTTTTCTGTAGCTGTGACACTTTACTCTGTATTCTGTTATTGTTTTTACCCTGTACTACCTCAATGTACTGTGTAATGAATTGACCTGTACAATTGGTATGCAAGACAAGTTTTTCACTGTACCTCAGTACAAATGACATTAATAAACCAATACCAATGGTTGTATTTCCATCGATCTAAGCACCTCACATTTGAATTTCTAATTCTATCCACCCATTCACCAGAGTGAGCAACCAGAGTCCACCAAGTCCTGTTGTGAAGGACCTTCAGACTGATGATTTTAATGTACACCTGGGTACCCACCCACACACGGAGACAGGAAGATCCCACATGTGGACTCATTCCTGGCCTCTTTCTGTGCATAAATCTCTAGGATCTCATGATCAGAATCAGAATAGGTTTATTATCACTGACACATGTCATGAAATTTGTTGTTTTGTAGCAGCAGTTAAGTGTAAGATATAAAGACATAAAAATTACTCTAAATTATAAAAATAAATTCTGTGATGCTGGTGCCATTTGGACCATTGTTAACTGTACAATAGGTGATAACTATTCAAAGTCTTTTAACAATTAAGTAAATAGAAAAAGCTGCCAAAAGAAGATAACAAAATAATTCCTTTACTCACAGTGGCAAGAACTTCTCCATTCGAAAGAAATGCCTGAAACGCAATAAGCATCAGTTAAACACACGTTGCAAGGGTTAACTTTGCGGTTGCTCTGGAAAGTAAAGTGTCAAAAAAAACGTGGATACATTCTGTATTTAATGCCCCTTCTCTGAATCCTGCCAACCTTTAAGTACCCATGACAGGACACAGGATCTGAGCTTTTGAAAGAATCTGGATTAGAAAGGGAATCAAAAAACTACAGTGTTGGAAATCTCAGATTCTTTCAGAAGCTCAGGTCATGTGTCCTCAAGGTTGGTATGATTCAGAGGAGGGTATTAAATACAGAATGCTTGAGCTCTTTTCTGCTATCTTTATATTCCTCAAGGGCCGTCTCTGAATTCAGCTTCCTGAACCTTACATATGCTTCCTTTCTCTTTTGGACTCAATTTGCAACATCTCTCATCGTCCAAGGTTCCCGAACCTTGCCATCCTCGTCTTTCCTCCTCAGTGTGTAAGAAATCAGCAGCCACTGAGAAGAGATTTCCTCACCCAAAAAGTAATGAATCTTTGGAATTCTCCACTGAACAGTGCTGTGGCAGCTCAGTCTCTCAGTGCATTCAAGGGAGAGCCTGATAGTTTCTTTTAGACATGATGGGAATCGAGGGGTTAGTGCAGGAAAGTTACAATGAGGAAAGAAGTCACCGAGATCACTAAGTGACCTATTTCAAGCTTTGGTTATGGCACTCGTGGATACAGTTCAATGATTTACTTACTCATTTGCCAAGATCATGTTGTTCCAGGAATGCTCAACAACAGATGGCCCCCGTGAATAACATGGTCCCAGCTCCCTAACAGTATTCCAAAAGGAATGGCGCGAGAGCAATGATCTCATCCCTCGCAACCAACACTGGATCACTACAGGGTCACCGAGTGATTGGTACCATGAAGTGCTCAAGCAGATTTCCAGAGTCCTGCTGAATGACTTGGAAATGATTGTTCTCAAGTGTCTCTCCAGAAAAATAAAATTCAATTGCATAGTGCTAAAAAAAAGTTTGATGCAATTGAATTTCATGGCACATCAGTTAAACCAGCGTCATTCTGAAGAGCAATAAAAATGAGATCACAGTCATTATTATTCAATTATATTGAATTGTTCCCAAACCAAATTCTTGAAAAACAAAAGAAATCAATTTGTAATTAAGTAAAAAGAAGACTTACAGAAAGCAAATGCTGCTTACCATAATACCATTAAACTTATGGAATTGATAGTTCCACCCAAGGACCAGCTTGGGAACCAAGACAGTAAGGACTTACCCAAGGAATATGTTCCAAAGAATGGCCAAGAGGACGACAATCAGCGTTGCAAATATGAAGAGATGAATACATCTATGTTTACCACAACCTAAAAACATCAATGAATAAATAAATTACATAGCACAGCTACACACCGGCATCTCACACACCTTACAGCCAGAGGCAGACTATGAGCAAAAATACACTTCATTCATTGCATTACCTTAAAGCAGGAAAGCACATCCCCTTGGGTAGTGTTCTCAAGGTCACTTTGATAAAAACGTAGAGGAAATAGAAAGTGAAATGAGAGATGGAAACCTCTTTCTAATGTGCTTAAATAAGGCTTGTGCATCTTCATGGGGGTAGGACAATGCCGTAGCCTGATTTGACAATAACTGCACGGGTTGCTGGGTGTCAGGCAGTAGTGAATGACTAATGCACACTTCCTTTTGCTTGTGAGCAAGGTGTGGTTGGGAGGCAGAGAAGACCAGCATTTGGGGCCTGGTTGGGAGTTGGGATTTGGCCGACTGGAGGTTGGTGCCTTGTAGGCAGTGGGTGGTAGATCAAGGCATCAATTATAGAGCTGGAGGTGAGGGTTCTGGACAAGTGGACTGGCTGAGGCAGTTTGCAAATGTGTCACACTGCAAAATAAAACAATGTTGCACCTCTGACTTTCTCAGCCTAAGAATCAAATCAAAAACCTTCCAGTTGCAGCAGCCCACAACACCTAAGATAAAACTACTGATCTTTCAGTGTCGTCAGTGTGGATCATGGTGGGTGATGGGTAATTCCTGTGCATGCTGCTTGTAGTTTCTTCAATTGTCAAGAAACTGCTGAGGAGCTCTGATCCATAAAAAGGTTATCATCCAAAAAGGAAATAAAATTATCAGCGAATCATTCAGAATCATGAAGTAGAAATTACGTGAAGCTAGCCTTTGGATTGGGAAAGTCCTGAGGATTCTGCCTGAACAAATGACTATATTCAACTTCAGAAGCATACCCAGTGTGTTAGGGATGAATTTCTCAACAGATGAGCTCCTCTGGTTTGAGGTCCTCGGAAAGAATGAGTTGAGAGATTTGTCAATGCAGTGAGTCTCATTTCAAACATTACTCTATCTGGATGTTTGGTCCATGTGCTGATCACTCAGGGTCAAATCCTTCCTGGCTGCAGATACATCCAATACATCACAGGTACATCCCTCCCCAGCACTGAAAGAATCTACGTGAGAAGGCAACATCTATCATCAGAGACCCCCACCATCCAGGCCATACCATCTTCTCACAGCTACCATTGGGCAAGAGGTACAGAAGCTGAAGTCCCACACCACCAGGTTCAAGAACAGCTACTTCCCTTCAACCATTCAGTCCTTGAACCAACCTGCACAACCCTAACTCTACCTCAGTATAGCAACACCATGACCACTTTGCACTACAGTGGACTTTGTTTTTTTTTTGTTCTAATTGTGTTCTTTCTTGTATAATTTATGTTTAATTTATGTTTTACTGGTGAACGTTATGTCACTAATGGTATGTACCTGTCAACCTGGTGCATTTTGTATTTTCTCCATTCGTCCCAGTTTGGTACTCTTAGCAAATGTGATTAAATAGCCCAAGTGCGTGAATCTATGTTGTTGCTGTAAAGTAGAAATTGGAGCAGCCCTGACACCGGTCTCTGGGACATCTGAGTCAGTACCTGCCCTAACCTAGCATTACTCTTCTATCCCTTTTTGTACACTCCATCCAGCTTCTTAATCCCACACAAGATTGCGCTGAAGGCTCATAGCACTGACTTGAAAATAGCATCATGCAGAACTTTGTCAAATACCCATCGGATGTTTGGTGAATAATGTTGACACAATCCACTAAGAAATTTAGAGGGTCAAGTTTACTCCAATACTAAAATCCACTATTTCATAAGGGACTGAAGATGAATGACTCTTACGTTATTGGGAAATACGTTGTGATTTATCTTTCGTCAATAAGTACCATTATTTGTTTTCATTTTGTGTTTCCTCCCCAGTACTTCATTGTTCCTTCATTAACACAACACAATTCTTTATTATCTTTCTTTGATCTCTGATAATAATCCATTACTGGTTTTGAACCCCTTCACTGTATCTGTTGTTCATGATGGTCACCCATTCTACTTTGGTTGGCACAACTTAGTAGGGTTGTCAGTCCTCTAGGATTATTCTTGAGCATCCAGAAATTTAGGATTAATCTCCAGGACACTGCTGCCAGCAATTGCAAAGGAGAACAATAGAGGTATTAGACAAAACCGACTTTTGTCTGTTTTTTTTTGTTCACTTTTATTTAACGATCATGAAAATATTAGAGATAGAGGAAATTGTGTTCACCAACAGTGAGGATAAACCCATTTGGTAACAGTAAGTCTAATTCCTTTCCATTTAGTGTAGGAAGAGAGTGTGCTTGAGGGAAGAACCAATGACAGGAGTGTGGGTCAGTGTAGATTGAAGGGAGGAAGGTCATGTTATGAAACGTTAGGAATTCACAAAATCAGAGCCAGCAGTCAGTACTGTGGGACCTGTGTTCCTCATATGCTCTCTGTGAACATTTAAAAGAAGCAATCTTTCAGAATGTTGTCAGCTCACTCTCTTTCAATCATGACTGTATTTTTAAAGGCTTTACCCTCTTCATTCACTGACTTCTTAAAACATTATGGACTATTTTCCTTCAGATTCTTCTTTGCCTAAATGATCAAGCTTTAATATGTTTCTGTCTGTGGAACCCATTGACATTTTTCTCTTTATTTTGCGGCTGAATATTTTTTACAACCATTTAAGATCCCACTTGTTTAGTGTTCACGTTTCAAGGAAGCAGAATAAATTATAAAATGACATTCACACACAATTGTGCTGCACATTTCTACAAGTGATTTTTTTCCATTTCCTCACCTCCTCTGACCACTGCCCGATTGGTATTTAAGAGAAGGGATTAGTGGCCACACCTTCACCATCCTTTGATTTTTCTGAGAAAGCCACACACACCTATTCAGAGAACTTCCCCCCAATAGGACACTCGCAATATAGCTTTCAGGTAGGACTCTATGTCAGAAGTGAGGCATGCAGAATTCGATTGGAAGTTCAATACTGAAGAAGTGTTCCATTGACAGAAGAGCAACCTTGTGGATGAGATGTTAAGTCAAGGCCCCACCTAAACTTCTTGCTGGTTATAATGGGCAGCACCTGAGATATTGTGAGCAGTTCTTCTCAGTGTCTTGACCAATAACTATGGCTGGACCAGGATGAATAAAGCAATCTGACTGTTATCACATTGTTATTTTTGCAAATTATTTGTACAATATTTACCACAATATATTTGTGACTGCATTGTGCACCATTCATTGTAAAAGTGAGAAAGTTTTTAAATGTAAATTTGTTCTTTATATAATCCCATTATTTACCTTGATATTCCTTAAAGTTGTATATTCACAACAGACTCCATAACAGTTTCCCATTAATTTCTGCATTAATACAATCACAAAAGTAACTAATGGAACACACCAATCAGAGGTCTGCAGAACACAAGAAAACATGCTTACTTGCTCTGCACTTCATCTTTGCTGGACAGATGAGCATCAAGAGAATTCTCGCATGTTGGAAGCTGTGCTTCCAGTAGGTTTACCTGTAACAGGAGAAGGCCATTTTTTCAACTGCCATTCAATTTTATGAATTCAGATAAAACCAAAAACTTAAAGCTCCTTCTGTTAATATCTCATAATATAGCTAATTAATAGGGTTGATTTGGATATTGAAGATAGTAGAATCAAGCATTTAATTCAACAAACAATCCTTTGGTATTAAGCGTGGTCAAGAATAAAATTCACAGTAAACCAACACAGCTTCACATTCTCACACACTCTGAACAGACGCCCTACACCACTACAGTTCTGAAATGCCATCAAAACTATTGACAAGCAGGCGCTCCCAGTGCACAGGCACGGGAAGCGGCAGCAGCGGGAAAAGAGCGGAGAGTCACCTGACCCAGTGAGTTTATTTTTCCCTCTCTCCTTGCTTGGGGTCTTTAACCATAAAAGCGAAGTAGGGTCCAGCGGAACAGCCATCATTGGAGTGGGCTAGAGTCAGAGTGGGAAATTCGAGGTTTTGACTCAAGAGGCTTCGAGGAGAAGAGGCTGAGGCGAAAGAACAGGTAAGAAGGATAAGTTTGTCCTTGTATTATTGCTGCTTTGGTCTTAGATTCCCTGAGTACAGTGTAGGCAGGATGGCAGATACGGCAATGGAATGCTCCTCCTGTGGGATGTGGGAATTCATGGAACTGCGTGGTCTCCCTGATAACGACACCTGTGGGAAGTGCAGCCAACTTCAGCTCCTGAAAGACCGGATTAAGGAGCTGGGGCTGGAGTTGGATGAACTAAGGATCATCCGGGAGGCTGAGCAAATCACAGATAGGACTTTTGAGCAGGCGGCTACACCCAGTGTGCAGGATTCAGATAGTGGATGGATGAGCACAGAGAGAAGTAGGGGGTAAAGGAAGTCAGTGTGGCATCCCCCTGTGGCCATTCCTCTCAGCAACAAGTATATCCCTTTGGATGCTGCTGAGGGGGACAACCTATCTGGGCAAGGCAGCAGCAGCCAGTCCAGTAGCACTGTGGTCAGCTCTGAGGCTCAGAAGGGAAGGGAGAAGTCAGGCAGAGAGATAGTCATAGGGGACTCGATAGTCAGGGGGACAGACAGGAGGTTCTGTGGCTGCCAAAGAGATGCCAGGATGGTGTGTTGCCTCCTGGGTGTGAGGGTCCTGAATGTCTCGGAGCAATTGCAGAATATTCTTAAGGGGAGGGTGAGCAGCCAGAGGTCGTGGTGCATATCGGTACCAATGACACAGGCAAGAGAGGGGTAGAGTTCCTGTAAAATGAGTGTAGGGAGTTAGAAATGAGGCTGAAGAGCAGGACCTCGAAGGTAGTAATCTCTGGATTACTCCCGGTGCCACGACCCAGTGAAGGAAAGAACAGGATGCTAGCACAGACAAATGAGTGGCTGGGGAAATGGTGCAGGGGGCAGGGATTCAAGTTCTTGGATCATTGGAGCCTTTCCTGGGGAAGAGGTGACCTGCACAAGAGGGTCGGGTTGCACCTGAACTGGAGAGGAACTAATATCTTGGCAGAGAGGTTTGTTAATGCTACTGGGGAAGATTTAAACTAGCTTCACAGGGGGATGGGAACTGGAAAAACAGGTTAGTAAGTATAGGAATGGGCAGGAGGGCTGATGTCAGGGAATGTAGTAGTAGGCAGATTCCTGATAACAGGTGTGATGAGACGGATAGTTTGAAGTGTTTGTACTTTAATGCTCAGAGTATTATGGGCAAAAGTGATGAGCTTAGAGCATGGATCTGTACATGGAACTATGATGTTGTGGCCAATATAGAGACTTGGTTGAGGTAGGGACAAGAGTGGGTGATCGATGTTTTAGTAAGAATAGAGAGGGGGTTAAAAGAGGGGGAGAAGTTGCAGTACTAATGAGAGATAATATATCAGCTGCCCTCTAGGGAGATATAACGGAGGGTTCAGATACAGAGTCGAAATGGGTAGAACTCAGGAATAGGAAGGGTGCAATCACTCCCTTGGGGGTGTACTATAGACCTCCCAATAGCTACTGGGACATTGAGCAACGGATATGCAAACAGATTAGGGAAATGTGTAAAAATTACTGAGTTGTGGTCATGGGAGACTTCAACTTCCCTGATATAAATTGGAACCTTTTTAGTGCAAGGGGGTTGGATGGGGCAGGATTTGTTAGGTGTATCCAGGAGGGGTTCCTAAATCAATATGTTGACAGTTCAACAAGGGGAGAGGCTATTCTGGACCTGGTGTTGGGTAATGAGCCTAGCCAGGTAACTCACCTAACAGTGGGGCAG
>JARFYF010000066.1:10851925-10862913 GCA_030265395.1 Rhina ancylostomus
AATGGTCCATTTCCCTCCACAGATGCTGCCTGACCCGCCGAGTTCCTCCAGCAGTTTGTGTTTTTATAAATCAAATCATAACTCAGCACAGTTTCCATGCCGCTGTCAATTTGAAGTTAAATATTTTCCTTTGCCCTAGTTTAAAGCCAGTTAGAGGCTGTAATAAGGATTTCCATCTATTGCTGGGTGTCGGGGAAGTCTCCAATCTGTTTAATTATTCCACTAACAGCCAGGAATGACACCAACACCAGACCCCAGTTTTACAGTGGCTGAACTTGTCAAATGAAATATCCATCTGTGCCTTTATTCACATGTGATATTATAGATTGCATTCATGTTTGCTAATAGCAATACCATAACAAATGATCTGGAAGAGCCTGATACCAGATTAGTTTCCTTTTAATGGTCCATTGGAATTACTCAAAGTTAATTGCAGTGGTACCAGAATAATCAGCCAGGCCTTAAAATTCTTCCTAGAGATGATTTAAATTGAGGAGCCTCACCTTCCTAATCTTCTGACCGCAGTATTTATTTCCCAGTCTTTCCTTGGTTGGCTGACGTGGTGGGGGCACTGATCCTTCTAACACCCTTTGGAACAACTGCCCTTCTCCTCCTCCAGCAGGCAGTCCTGACGATTGAGAGGAAATGGCACCAAAAGATGTTACTGCCTCACAGCTCCAGTGACCCAGATCCGACCCCGGCCTAGGGTTTGTCTGTGCTGAGTTTGCATGTTCTCCCTTGTGAACGCGTGGTTTTCCTCCAGATGTTCCTGTTTCATCCCATATCCCAATGGGTTGGCAGGTGAAATGGCCACTGTAAATTGTCCCTAGTGTGTGGATCAGAGGTAGAATTTGGGGGTGGGAGACAGTTGATGGGAATGTGGGAGAATAAAGTGAGTTAGGGTTAATGTGAAAATGGACACCTGATAGTCCTCATGGACTCAGTACATTGAAAGACCTGTTTCTGTGCTGTATGTCTCTACCACCATGACTCTTTTGCAAAGACATGCTGGTTGGTAGGTTAACTGACCACTGTTTACCTATAATTACCCCTAATGTAGGTGGGTGACAGGAAAATTGATGGGAATTGAGGGTGAATGCGCACAATCTTTTTACCCAGGGTTGGGGAATCAAGAACTAGAGGGCACAGGTTTAAGGTGAGAGGGAGAGAGATTTAATAGTGACCCGAAGGGCAACTTTTTCACCCAGAGGGTAGTCTGTATATAGAACAAGCTGCCAGAGGAAGTGTTTGAGGCAGGTACATTAACAACACTTGAACAGGTACAAGGAAAGGTTTAGAGGGATATGGGCCAAATGTAGGCAAATGGAACTGGCTTAGATGGGAATCTTGGTCGGCATGGATCAGTTGGGCTGAAGGGCTTGTTTCCATGCTGTGTGACTCTTATGAATCAGAATAGATTATACGGAAATAAGTGGGGGAATGAGATTGATGAGAGAGCTCTCAGAACCAGCACAGGCAATGCTCCAAATATCTTCGTTCCCTGTTAAAGAAAATATATGACCTTAATTACTGACTCGTACTGAGGATCATCCCTACCTGTTGTGGTAAATCTTTGTACATAGCTGGGAGACCTCAATTTGAATTACCTGCATGTCATATGTTTGAAAATACAAAATTCAGGCAATAGAGCTGGGATCTCCTAGCTGTGCATAAAGATCTGCCATAACAGTTAGTGAGGACTTAAAGTGCAAGTCAATAACTAAGGTGAATGCATAAACCATTTCCATTACATGTTAAGATAAAGTGCATTTGGAATAATTAACAGGCCTTTTGAGAAAGACTTGGCATTTGTACAGCACCTTATAGGCCATAGAACTCTTTATAGACAATGAAATACTAACCAAATCAAGCATAAGATGATCTGAAGTAACTCTCTGTAGTTAATTAGAAAATATTTTCCAGTGATGTTGGTTGAGAAACTTTCTTCTCTGCTTCAAAATTGTGAGTTTTTGTTTACAACTACCTGAAAGCTTAACAACGTACGCAAAATGTGACTCTTTGACAGTCTTTCCCCCTTGCAAGGGAGGAAGCAGTGCAGCCAATTCGCCCACCATGCCACAACTTCTCAGAAACGTCATAATGACCTGAAAATCTACACTTTCTTAGCATCTGTGGACAGAGAAACAATGTTTCAGATTGCTGAGCTGATTTTCTGATGGAAGGTCAGAACAATTCAGGCCAGAACAATTCAGGCCATTGTCTTTACATCAAAACATCAGCTCAGCAATCCAATTATTGTCCTGTTCATGGATCTTGGGTAAGAGATTGAAGCAGGCAGTGTGGGTTTGGGGCACGATGAAGTTGGAGGCTGTGGAGAGGAGATGTGATGAGATCTATAACAGTCAAGTAGATGGTGGCCTCGTGCTCATTAGTGAGGTAACAGTCCAGAGGAAAGTATGCGGAGGTGACAAATAGTTGGCCTCTAACCTCTGCAAGGTAGAGATCAGTGCGCCACCAACGGCACCTCCCTTGTCTGTGGGTTTGATGACAAGGTTAGAATTGGTCTGGAGTGCTGCACATTCAGAGGAGATGTGGTTGGACTGAATGAGTGGTTCCCGTGACGGCAGGTTTGGCCCACGAGAACAAATTGAACAGACAAGTCCTGTATACTCCAGAACAATGAAGAGAGATTTCATTCAAACTTACAAAATCCTCACCAGGATCAACAGGCTGGATGCAGGGGGGACGTTTCCCCGACTGAGGAGTCCAGAACCAAGTCTCAGAATAAGGCACAACCCACTTAGGGCAGAGACACAGAGATATTTCTTCACGCAGTGGATGTTGAATTTCTGCTGGTGACTGCAAGAGGCTCAGTCATTCAAACCAAAGATCAATAGATCCTTGGCTATTAAGGGAATCGTGGGATATGGAGATAGTCCAGGATAAAGCCTTTGAAGATCAGTCATGACATTGATGGATGGTGGGACAAGTTCAAGGGGTTAACTCTGCTTTACTCCTGCTTCTGTTTCTCATGTTCCCATGTCCTTTGGTGGTATTGGCCAGCACACTGCGAATGACTGCATTGTTCTTCCTTGAAACAGTGCCGTGATCCTGAGTAAAACTCCAATAATCCATTATCCAACAATTCGGAAACCCTGATGGTTTGGTGTCTGGCTTACCAAGTAATGTTTGCTGTGCTCCCTTCCAGCTCACTGTGACCCCAGTTCCTGCAATCCCCTCTGACTCACTGAGACCCTGGGTTTTGTGCTTCCTTCCAATTCTTCCTGCTCTCCCATTCAACTCAGCAGGGTCGCATTTTCCTTTAAGCTTACCGCTTTGCTGGGAATTTATTATAATATTGTATATCACCTTTAAAAAGTAAGCTAAAAAATGTGTTGGGTACAACAGTCCAATAGTGGAGAAAATCTGTTCGTCTGGCACCATCAAAGTGTGCCGGATTATCAGAGCAGTCACCTGAGGATACATCATCCAGCATCTCATTCAGAAGAGAGATAGGAGACTGCAAATGCTGGAATCTGGGGCAACAATCTCACAGATGCATCTTATCTGAAAGATCCAATGATGCAAAACTCACTCAGTATGTGTATGTCTCAGCTGAGGCCGGATGCTCAAGTCCCCAGAGAGGGACTTGAACTTACCACCTTCGAATGAAGGCACAAGAGCACTTCAAACTGAAACCACTGACACTGCTATGAGGATACCATCACTATGGTTCAACCTCTTAGATGAGAGAGTTTACTTTGATGAAGGGTCTTATTTGTTCTTCTGAAGTGTCTAAAGCTTTGCAGTTAATAAATAACTCTTTGAGTGCAATGTTTATTATGTGAACAAATACAGCAGACTTACTTGTACACATCAAAATTTCACAAAATAATATAATTGAAATTAATGATCACATATTATGCCTGAAGAACAATTCATTTCCAGTGCAATGGGAAAATGTTGCTTTCCTTTGAAGCAACATCCATTTGAATAAGGATAAAGAGGGGTGGTCTTATCCCATTTTGATTGGTACCACAAACAGCAGCCACTCAGTCTACATTTCTCGCTGCCTTGGAAAAGCAGCCAACATAATCAAAGACCCCACTGACCTTGGACATTCTCTCTTCTCCCCCCTCCCACTGGGCAGAAGATACAAAAGACTGAAAGCACGCACCACCAGGATCAAGGACAGCTTTATCCCACTGTTATAAGACTACTGAACGGTCACCTAGTAGGAAAAGATGGACTCTTGACCTCACAGTCTGCCTTGTTATGGCCTTGTACCTTATTGTCTGCCTGCAATGCACTTTCACTGTAACTGTAACACTTTATTCTGCATTCTGTTATTGTTTTCCCTTGTACTACCTCAATGCACTGTGTAATGAAATGATCTGTATGGATGGCATGCAAAACAAAGTTTTTCACTGTACCTCAATGCAGGTGACAATAATAAACCAATTCCAACTCCAAGTATAAAGCATTACCAGAGTAGAGAGCATCCCAGCTACAATATACACCACAATTAATCACCAAGACTACTTCAACAGCACCTTTCAAAACTATAACTAGTGGTGTTCCCCAGAGGTCCATGCTAGGCTCATTGCTATTTGTCATCTATATCAATGATTTGGATGAGACTGTACAAGGCACGGTTAGTAAGTTTGACAGTTGACACGCCAAGTGACATTTGACCACTTTTCTGCTCTTGATAGTTTCACCTCCATTCGTGGCTGTCAATGAGAGGGGGCTTTGGTGCTTGGGCCATTGATAGCCTTTACCGCTGTGATGAACCCACCCGTGTCATGGCTGTAAGTGAGTTGCTGACCTTTTCCACCCACTACCTGTTCTGTAGGTCCCAGGTTTTCTGCTAGATCTATCCCTTCAGGTACATGTAGACCATTTTCTTTTCTCTTGGGGAATGGCGGAGATTCCAATCCAAGACAGCCTGAAGTTCGCAGTTAGTCGGTACCTCAATCTCCTCATCACTCTTGTTAACCCAGTCCTGTTTCTTCTTGGTAAGCAAGCCAAGAGTCTCTTCACAGCAGTCAATTGTGGTGGACTTCAGGGCAGCCCATCACTTATGAACATACTGCGATCCTCGAGTGGGAAATGAATCCTCAGTTGTCTCCGAGGCAAGAGTTACTTAGCTTAACCAACCCTAACCCTAACCCTGGCATGCTGCAATTGTTCACAACATCATCACTGAGTGACTCTTGACAGAAAGGTATTGATATTAATGTGACACAGTACACGGGAGGAAGTGCTACAGGTCACAGCTCCTGCGATCCAGGTCGAACCCTGAATTCGGCTGCTGTCTGTGTGGAGTTTGCACGTTCTCCCTGTGACTGTGTAGTTTTTTTTCCTGGGTGCTCGTGTCTCCCCCCACATCCCAAATTGGGTGCTGTAAGTTGCCACTGTGGATAGCAGGAGAATCTGAGGGGCGGGATGTGGGGGTGGGGGGCTGGGCAGTCAATGGGCACGTGAGAGAGAACAGATTACACCAAAATAAGTTGGGAGGGGTTGGACTGCTTGATATAATGGGTCAAATAGACTCCTTCTCTGTCATAAGGAAAAATGAGAAAGCAGTCAGGAAGAAAGAAGTCATTCCTTAGGTTACAGCATGCAATGAGATTTGGTTTTCGATATAAGTTTGCAAGCAGTAGCAGGTGCTGGGGTTGGAGTACGTAAATATTTCGTTTTTCAGAGCAGCATTTAATCTATAATTTCTGATTCCTTTACACCGATGGTATTAAAGCAGTTGAGGTCGAGCTGCGATCAGTGAAATGATGTCACTGTGCCAGCATCATTGCTCATTAATCTGTTGGCAAACATGCAAAGTGTTTGCAAAACAGGCAAGGGGATTGCTCCGTCTCTGCTCACCTTCAATGATGTTCCTGAGACAATGAGTGATGCTCCTGATGTTGATGTTCATTGATGTTCCTGAGATATGTGCCTGGAACGAGCTGCCAGAGGAAGTGGTCGAGGCAGGTACATTAACAGCATTTAAAAGATACTTAGACAAGTACGTGGATAGGAAAGGTTTAGAGGGATATGGGCCAAATGCAGGAAATGAGACTAGCTTAGATGGGCATCTTGGTCGGCATGGACCAGTTGGGCCGAAGGGCCTGTTTCTGTGCTATGTGACTCGCATATTCCCCTGCTTCACATCTCATCTTCTTGCCTGTTCTTTTAACTTATTTATATCGCTGCATAGATTCTTTGTACCCTCCTTAGAGTTTACACTCCCACCAAGTCATGTCACAGAGTCACAGGCTGTTTGGCCCACAAAGTCTGTGCCAACCATCAAGCACCATTTACAGTAATTGTCCTGTTGCTACTAATAGGGGTAGTCCTCATTATAGTTGCTAAAGGGGCATAAACAAAGAGTCATAGAGATACAGCAGGGATGCTGCCCCTTCAGCACACTGAGTCAGTGCCAACCATCAAGCATCCACTAATCCTACTCTAACTTAATTTTTCCTCCCCATGTGTCCATACTGACCCCTTAGAATGTCTACACTGTGCCCTGTTTTGCATTTTTTTCTTCTCTTATATTTACCAAATTCCATTGGCGGAATCATCATTCATTCTGTTTCCATTGTCCATCCACCCTATGGACTCTGGACTGTAACGTCACACTGCATACATAATGTTCTTCTTAACCCACCTCCACCCACTTCCAACCCATTTCCCAACTCCCACTCCAGTTCTCCTGCTAATTAAAAAAATCATTAAGATTGTATAACAGTGGAAACAGCTGAATTATATCTTACATTTGCACAATGCTGGATTTCAATCATCTGTATAATACAGGTCCTCTTCTCTCGGAATGTCCATGATAAAAAAAAATTGAATTCACTCTACTATAACCCTATCTCCATGGCAACTGTGTTTTCTTCATTTGTTAAGGGAAGATTATTTTTACTTATTGTCTCCAGAATGCGTGGAAATCCCAGATATGACACAGAGTCAGCAAAGAACCAAATTATTGTATTCAAGTTACCTATCATTAAGCTGTTAATAAATGTTCAGTTTCTTTTAAAATTACCACTAATGAGGTACCAACAGCCCCCAGCAACCAACAAGCATTAAAGAAAAGTTTGTGTGGTAGTGAATTGTTTCATGCAGAGTTTCTTTTAAGTGGACCTCACTGATGGGTATATCTTCATACCAAAATTAGTCAGATTTTGTATCCACGCAGGGCACAAGAGTTGGCATCCAGTTCTAGCTGTTATGGTCCTGGTGAGCAGGTGCAGAAGAGATTCCCTATTGTGGTCCTAGAGATGAGGGGTTTAGGCTCCAGACTGGAGAAGCTGGGGTTGTTCTCCTTGGAATGGAGAAGATTGAAGAGAGATTTGATAGAGGTGGACAAGATAGCACCTGATTTAGACAAGGGAAACTGTTCCCAGTCCTTGATGGTTCAAGGAGAAGGAGGCAAGATTTCAGAATGATGGGCAAAAAGTTTTAGGGGTAGGAGGGACTATTTTACACAAAGAACTATAATGACCTGGAACTCACCACCTGCAAATAGTTTTCATTCACGAGAGGTATTTTAAAGAAAATAACTTGTAGGGCTATAGGATAAGAGCTGGGTCATGCAACTAAATAAATTACTCTAGGAGGAGCCAGCATAGACTGGCAAGCTGAATGGCCTCCTTATATTACAATTCTACCATTCTCTGAATTGTATATCATGATGGGTTTTTTTATGGCCGTTCTCAAGCAGTGGATTATACTAGTCACAATTATCTTCCCATCCCCAATTCAACAAGATGTTGGGTGCAACAGAAGATAAAGAATGACCCATGCTGGCTGGTCCCAGAGTTATTTATTCAGTTGCATGGGCTAGCTTTCATCCTGCAGCCCTATGTTATTTACTACCTGGTCTGAATGAAAGCCCTGATTGAATCTGCTTCAACCACCGTTACAAAGAAGGATCCACTTGGTGGCCCATTTTGAGCTTGTGCACAGGTCGAATTGTTTCCTACCTCTCTTTGATTTTTAATTGCATTTTGTTTCATCCCATATTGTAAACCCGCGGCATGATCTATGCAACCTTTCCTTCTGGCGTTTTCTCTTCCTTTAAAATCTTGTCATCAAATTATGATCCCTCCATCTGGAATTTTGCCCATGCCATATTGCCACAATAGTTCTGCTCAGTCACCAGCAACATGCTCTAGGGTCATGTTTTCCTCCTTATCCTTCTTGACTGTGATAATACTTGTTGGCAGTGCACCCTTTAAGAGAAGTCACAATTCCATCGGTATCAACTCCCTCCATTCATTGAATGGCAACACAACATAAGACAGCTTCACACCCTGGAGAAATGCTTCATAAAAGCTGCCGAACTGTGAGGGTTGTTTTAACTCGATTTGCATCCACTGTTATGACATTGACCCATTGCAGTCCTTAATGCAGTTGACTATCCATGATCGCCCAGTGCTTCTCCACTATTATCGGTGGATGGGACAACATTTACTTGAATCTATAGTCATTTAACCAGACCACGAGAAAGTCACCAGCAAAATTTTCCCATGCTCAGTTCAAGTTCAAGTTTATTGTTGTCATAGGCGTACATACACAGGGTATAAATGCCATGAAAACTATCTTATTCTCAGCATCAGCACAGTATGTTACAAACATGGCAAACATAAGTTCACATAAACTTAAATTAACATAAATCATACATAACTTACACATGTGTAAAAGTAAACAAGAAAATAAACACAATGATACTAGTGTAAGATCGAGAGAGATATAAAGAAATATAGTCTAAGGTAGTGTTAGGCTTTTTCAGGTGGGTTCAAGAATCTGACGGCAGAGGGGAAGAAGCTGTTGTTGAACCTTGAGGTGCGGGTCTTCAAGCTCCTGTACCTCCTGCCTGATGGCAGCATCGAGAAGAGGCCGTGGCCTGGATGGTGGGGCTCCCTGATGATGGATGTTATCTTCCTGAGACATCACCTCTCATAGGAGTCCTCGATGGTGGGGAGGGCTGTACCCATGATGGAACTGGCTGAGTCCACCACTCTCTGCAGCCTTGTTCCTGTGCATTGGAGTTTCCATACCAGGCTATGATGCAACCAGTCAGAATGCTCTCCACTGTACATCTGTAGAAGTTTGGCAGAGTTTTCCTTTCACGTTTCCCAAAACTGTGGGTAAATGGGATTTGTGTAGATAGGTACAAAGAGCAGTATGGATTTGGTGGGCTGAAGGGCCAGCTTCTGTGCTGTACAACTCTGTGACTCTAAGGACCTATTTAAGGATATATATATATATATATATATATATATATATGAAGATCTATCTACAGCTCTTCTCTTTCTCCTCTACCTTTCACCAACTTCATCTGAAAACATACGTGACCCTCAGAATACATGGCTTAGTATCAAGTTTTTGTTTGATTACATACCAGCTTTTAATTCATTTGTTCATGAGATGTGGGCAGTGCAAGCATTTATTGTCCATCCATAATTGCCGCTGAGTTGAGGAGCCAGTTAAGAGTCAACCACATGTAGGTGCGTCTAGAATCACCTGTAGTCCAGACTGAGTAAGGATTGGAGAGTCCCATTCCCAAAGGGCATTAATTGCATTTCATAACAATGTGGTAGTTTTGTGCTTACTAACACTGGCTTTTTATTTTGAAAAGTTCCAGATTAAATTAATACCAAACTTAAATTCCCCTGCTGCTCAAGAGGGATTCCAACTCATGGCACTAGATCAATGGTGCAGAACTCTGACTGGTAATCCAGTAATTTAACCACCATGTTACTGTACCCAATACCTGCAAACTCTTCAGGAGATGTTGCTATGCTAAAGGTTATTTGGGAGAAACTATTTTATTGCTGAATAATTATTAACATTTCAAGTTATTTGCTCACAGAATCAGGGGTTGCCATAGAGATACAGCAGGTAGCGTTGTTGCCTCAGAGCTCAGGCAACCCAGGTTTGATCCTGACCTTAGTGCTGCCTCTGTGGTGTTTGTATGTTCTCCCTGAGACCCCGTTCTTTTGCTCGGAATGCTCCAATTTCCTCTCACATTCCAGAGACATTCTGGTAGGTTAATTGGCTGCTATCAATTGCCCCTGGTGTAGGTGGGTGGTAGGAGGATCAGGTGGGTGTTGATAGGAATGTGAGAGAGAATAGGTTAGAAGGCAATGTGAGGGAATGGGAAGGATGGGATTGCTCTGAGAACCAGCATACACTCAAGGGGCAGAATGGCTTCCATCTATGTCATAAGGAAAAATGAGAATGATTCTTAAATCATGTTTCCTTATTAATCAAGATGTAGCGTGGCTCCAAATATGCTTTTAAGATCAAAGTAAAAACTAATTGATACTTAACTGATAAATGTCCTTATCGGGGCAGCTTGCAAATACTTAGTTCTGATTTTGCATGTTGGAAGCATTTACCATAAACTGAGATGTGTGCTTCCTGTAACTTTCCATTTTTGGGGTGTTTATAAATATGTTGCCTTGCTCAGCAGTCTAATCAGACCTCAAAGGTCAGCAGTCTTTGATAGATTTCTGAATACCTCAGCCCTCTGTTGATAGTTCTGAAACAGGAACTGGGTTGGATGGCTTTTTGTCATCCGTAAGTACTGATGTGTTTGTTCGATTTCCACAAACCACAATGCATTGGACCACCACTGTGCATGCATGACTTCTTTATATTGCAAAGTATTAACAGGGTCATACAGCACAGAAACAGGTCATTTGGTCCACCAATCACCTATCTACACTAATCCCATTTACTCACACTTGGTTTAAAGTCTGCTATTGTCTTGGTGATTCAAGTGCTTGATAATGATAGCAGATTTGTATAAAACTCTGGTTAGGCCGCATTTGCGTGCAGTTCTGGTCACCCCATTACAGGAAGGATGTGGAGGCTTTGGTGAGCTTTCAGAAGAGGTTTGCCAGGATGCTGCCTGGATAAGAGGGCATGTGCTATGGGGAGAGGTTGGACAAACTTGGGTTGTTTTCTCTGGCGTGTCAGAGACTGAGGGGAGACCTGATGGAAGTTTATAA
>JARFYF010000066.1:11065542-11084133 GCA_030265395.1 Rhina ancylostomus
ACCTTTGACAGTGTTGATGAGCAGAGGGATCTTGGGGTCCAAGTTCATAGCTCCCTGAAAGTGGCTACACAGGTTGATAGGCTGGTAAAGAAGGTGTATAGCATGCTTGCCTTCATTAGTCGAGGCATTGAATTCAAGAGTCAGGAAATCATGCTGCAGTTTTATAAAACTTTAGTTAGGTCACATCTGGAGTACTGCATTCAGTTCTGGTTGCCCCATTATAGGAAGGATGTCGAGACTTTGGAGAGGGTGTAGAAGAGGTTTACCAAGACGCTGCCTGTATTAAAGGGCATGTGCTATGAGGATAGGTTGGACAAACTTGGATTGTTCCTTCTGGAGTGGCAGAGGCTGAGGGGAGATCAGATAGAAGTTTATAAGATTATGAGAGGCACAGATAGAGTAGACAGCCAGTATCTTTTCCCCAAGGTTGAAATGTCTAATACATTCAGCCCACCATGTCTGTGCCAACCATAATGCCAATTTAAACTAATCCTGTCTGCCTGTACATGGCAGGTATCCCTCCATTCCCTGCCTGTTCATGTGTCCATCTAAATGCCTCTTAAATGTTCCCATTGTACCTGCTTCCACCACTTCCCTGGCAGTGTGTTCCAGGCACCCACCACTTTTTGGCGCCGGAGCGTGGCGACTCGTTGCAAGCTGCTCTCCGCAGTTCTACTCATTACTTTTACTATAATCGTTCTACCTTAGTGCACTGTGTTATGAATTGATCTGCCCGAACTATATGCAAGACAAGTTTTTCAATGTACCTTGGCACAAGTGACAATAGTAAACTGATATCAATACTTCCTGTGTAAAAAAACTTGCATCGTAGGTCTCC
The DNA here is from genome assembly GCA_030265395.1 of Rhina ancylostomus. NCBI lineage: Eukaryota > Metazoa > Chordata > Chondrichthyes > Rhinopristiformes > Rhinidae > Rhina > Rhina ancylostomus. The sequence goes on from JARFYF010000066.1 coordinate 11,066,381, forward strand.
TTTAAACTTTGCCCCTCTCACCTTAAAGCTGTGCCCTCTAGTATTTTACATTTCCAATCTGGGAAAAAGTCTCTGATTGTCTACCCTATCTACACCTCTCATAATGTTTTATACTTCTATCAGGTCTCCCCTCAGCTTCTGAAGCTCCAGAATAAAAAACAATCCAAGTTTGTCCAACCTCTCCTTCTAGCCAATACTCTCTAATCCAGGTAACATCTTAATAAACCTCTTCAAAGTTTGCACACAACCAGAACTGCACAAAATACTCCAATAAACCAATGTTTTATACAGCGGCAATGTGACTTCCCAATTTTTATACTCAACACCCCCACTGATGAAGCCAGGCATGCCGTATGCCACCTTTACCATCATATCTACTTGTGTTGCCACTTTCAGGGAGATATGAACATGTACCCCAAGATCCGTCTGTACATCAAGTCTCCTAAGGGTCCTGCCATATACAACTATATCCTGTTTCCCCACCAGTCATTTGATGATCTACGTTGGCTTCTGTGGACAGCAATGCCTCAAATTTTAAAACTCTCTGTGCCCCTTTATCTCAATAGCCTCCTTCAGCCTTACAACCTTCTCAAGATCTCTCCATTCCAGACTTTTGCTCATCCCCAGCTGTCTCCCCTCACCTGTGGTGCTGTGCCTTCTTGTTGTCCTATGCCCTCCAGGAGCCTTCCCACAGCAGAGAGGTTTAAGTTGTTTAGGGAAGGAATTCCAGAGCCTGAGGTCTGGATGGCAGAAAAGCCCTGAAGCAGCATGGGGGCCAGTGGTAGAATTTAAAGATCATGGAGAATGAAAGGCCAGACTGGAAGAAGAATTGAAATAATCAGTAACCATCAGGATGATTTCCTGGTACTTTCAGCCAAGAGGTGTGTCATAGTTATAGAATCATTTAGATGTTGCAAGTTTCTACACTTTCTGCAAAGATCATAATTTACTTCATGATTGCATCAATTTTGGATAAATAAATACCTATGAAAAACAAGACTACTAGTTTTTGAGAGCATCTGGCTGTTAAACAGTCCACATGCCCTAACAATTTATTTCAGTGTGAATGTATATTGCAGTGCATGACTAAATTAATCTGCTCTGCAAACCTATATTTTAGCTTCACGAAAGGTGCCTGCTTTTAGGTTTTGCAGTTACATTTAAGTTGAGTTCAAGTAACTGTAAATCAAAAGTAGAATCTGCACTTCCAGCTTTTGAATGTCAAGAGAACAGGCTGTTTTTTTGTGTGTTGCTTATAATATCCATACAATGGAAATATGTTATTGGTCTTTTAGACCAATGTGTGTTATTTCGATATCATACACACAAGGACGACTGCGTGGTTGTGTAAAGCTGCATTATTGTCAACAATACCTGAGTGAGTCACTGTATGATTCAGCTCACCACATTGTGACTCTAACTCATGGCATCAATCAGTAAAGGAATATGTCTTCTGCCAATTGTGTACAGATATTGTTGGGCTCACTACTGCTGTTTCGAGACCTTCTTTGTGAAATGGCTTAAAAATAGAACAACTTATACAGTTGTACCTTCGTTGGAAAATGAACCAAATGATATTGAACCCCATTATTAGGCTTTCTAGCTTTTGAATTGATGGATTGACTACAATCAAAAGACTTCTGAACTCAAATTCGAAACTCACATTTTGTCAACATTTACCTGGGCCTGAGCATGGGGCATGTATCACCCATCTCCAAGTGCCCTTGGGAAGGAGCAATGAGCGTATTTTTGAACTGCTACAATTCTTGTGTGGTTTTGTTGAGGAGAGAGTTCCAGGATCCAGACCCAGTGTCGATGAAGGAACATCGACATTCTCCCCATGGAGAATAGTTATGACTTCCAGGGGAACTTGCATTTGGTGGTATTCCCTTTAAACTATTGTCCTCGCTCTTCTTGGTGCCACTGCTGTTGACAGAGCTACTGGTAAGTTGGTATTTAGCATTTGTAGAAATTACACCGTGCAACCGTGGTTCTCCACTGGTGGAGGGAGTGAATTTCAGATGGCAGATGAAGTACCAAACAAGTAGAATGATGATGCTGAGCTTCTAAAATAATGTTGGAGCTGCATGTCCAGGCTCTGAAGATGGTGGAAAGGCTTGGGTGAGATTGGCTTTGAAGAAGACTTACATTTTGTTCAGCTCCTTGCTTCCCCTTATCTCTCATTCAATTTCAAAACCTTAGTTCAGAAGCAGGTAACTATCTCGATGGAACCCTAACATTGCCCTGTAACCCTCATTGACCATTATGGATCTCCATGGCGGGCTTCCTGTTGCCTACGGAGTAGGCTACTCCCTGGAGCATTCTGATTTTTCCATAACTTGAGTATAACCCATGAATAGACTTCTGCCTCCAGATCAAAAGACTTAAGGCTCAACCCCACTCCTGAGACTTGGTCAGCTCTCCAGTTGGCACTGAGGGAGTGCCGCACTGATTCCCCAATTCCCCTCAGTTGGAGGTAAAAGATCCAATGGCCTTTTTCTGAGGAAAAACAACCTACAATGCACACTACTAATTGAGAGTAAAATGCTTGGAGTCTTGCAATATTAATTCCTCACTCAACATCATTTGTCCTCAATGAGCTGCGCACATTGCAGACTGCTTCCAAAATTTGGTTGCAATGGCAGAGAATATCAGAAGCAGATGAGTTATGTAACACCACAGGTTCTGCTATATTGCATATCTAGTGTAAGAGACTGAGGATAAGTTCCTACCCAGATGTGAGTGTTATCATTCTACCTTTGGCAGGAGTTAGCATATTAGCTGCCACATCTCCAACATTTCAACAGTAACTACACTTTAAAAGTATTACATGGCAATAGCATAAGAAATAGAAATAGGACTACTGACTTACAGCCCTTCAAATCTATTCTGCCATCCGTCTGTACTTATAGCCCTTGTACTTAGGTGCATATTTTCATAGGATGTAGAGCACAGGAAAAGGCCCTTCGGCCCACAATGTCAGTGCTGAGTATGGTGCCAAATTAAACTAAATCTCTTCTGCCTGCACATGATCCATATCCCTTGATTCCCTGCATATCCATGGTCTTTCTAAAGGCCTCTTAAATTCCACTATTGCATCTGTTTCCACCACTACCCCTGGCAGCCTGCTCCAGGCACCCACCATTCTCTAAAAAAGTTGCCCCACATATCTCCTTTAAACTTTTCTCCTCTCACATTAAATGCATGTCCTCTAGTACCTGGGAAAAAGATTCTACCCTGGGAAAAAGATTCTGATGATCTACCCTATCCATAATTTAAAAAATTTCTATCAGGTCTCCCCTCAGTTTCCAATGTTCCAGAGAAAACAACATAAGCCTGTCCAACCTCCTTATAGCTCATACCCTCTAATCCAGGCAGCATCCTGGTAAATCTCTTCTGCATCCTTTCCAAAGCCTCCACATCCTTCCTGTAATGGGGCAACCAGAATTGCACATAATAAATTATTGTATATTACAAGGACAGGAAAGTCTCTCTATGCCACATACCCCTTGATCTCAAGCCTTATCTGGTCTATTGCAAGTGCATAGTTCGCTGAAAGTGGATCAAAGGTAGATAGGGTGGTGAAGAAAGTGTTAGGCATGTTGGCCTTCATCAGTCAGGGCACTGAGTATAGGAGGTGAGAAGTTATGTTGCAGTCATACAAGATTTTGATGAGGCTGCACTTGGTGTATTGTGCACAGTTTTGGTCGTCCTGTTAAAGGAAAGATGTTAATAAACTAGAGAGAGTGCAGAAAAGATTTACTGGGATGTTGCCTGGACTTGGAGGCCTGAGTAACAAGGAGAGGTTGCATAGACTAGGACTTCATTCCCTGGAACGTATGAGATTGAGTGGCGACCTGATAGAGGCATATAAGATCAGGAGGGCCATAGACAGGGTGAATGCACATAGTCTTTTTCCAAGAGAGGGGGTGCTATAAACAAGAGGGCATAGATTTAAGATCAGAGGCGAGAGACTCAAAAGGAATATCAGGGGCAGCTTCCTCACACAAAGGGTGGGGTGTATTTGAAATGAGCTGCCAGAAAGAGTGGTTGAGGTGGTCACATTTAAAAGCCATCTAGATAAATACATGGATAGGTACAGAGAGGGCTATGGGCCTAATGGGACTAGCTCACTGGACAACATAGTCGGCATGGACAAGTTGGGGTGATGGGCCTGTTCCCGTGCTGTGTGACTCTGACTCATTGTGCTGTGATTTTCTTCACTCCACATTCCCTCTGATCTGTTTCCCTTTTAAGGTTACCCATATAGTGAAGGTCTGACTCTTGGTGATACCATCAATTTCCTGACCTCGATAATTTTTAAAAGCTAAAGGAAAATAAAGGATCCAGTTCAATTATATGAAAAGCACCAAAATTTGCTGTAACTAAAAAATATGAGAAATAAGTGAAAGGCACCTACATCTGTCTAAACAAAAGCAAATGAAGATACCCTTGCCATTAAATATCCAGGCTGGTTGAACTCCTTATAGCATGTGCTCTATTCTCAGAACCTTACATCTCTTCATTTAGAGCATACTGAAGCCCGGCAAGAACACACATAACCTTCCATACAAATTACACATCCACCACTTGGCCAATCACTTTCTACCTCACCCCTTTCAGGATCAGCAGGTAATGAATCATCAGCCTACCCATAGGGAGCCCATAGGGTCATCCTCAACCTCAAAGGAGAAGACAATCACTGGATCAATTTTTATATTTTTGTTGGCATGGATGGTAGGTTATCTTCTGGTGGTTCTGCAAATAATTTTATCGGCTTTCAAATTTTATTGGATTTTATTTTTCTTCCTCCACCTTCTTGCTCCCTTTGACTCTACTGTTGGAAGTCATTGAACATTGCTGGCTATCCTCCAGTACTTCAGATAATTAATACTTTCATGTGAGGATAGTAAGCACTGGCAAACAGTTGGGTGCATCACAGCAGAGCCTTCACCTGCCATCCACACACATGCACCTTCCAGCAGGAATCACTGGTTAACAATTAGGAGTGTGATCTCTGGCTGCTAGTTCCTTTCCCATGCTCAGGGAACGCATTGCAACATCTGCACTAAAATTCTGGCAGGGATCGGCTAGTTTCTTTCGGAAAGCAGGACTGTTCTGGGGCTTCACTGCTCTGTAACACTCAGTTCTGCCCTGGATTGAGACATTCAAATTACAGACTTAATTACAGAGCTCATAGTTCTTGTGAAGCAAGCCCATATTTTTGGGTTGTCATATGGAGGTAGGACATTACAACAAATGGTAGGGCACTAAGGAATATTGATGAACAAAATCAAAGTCAAAGTTGAGTTTTTTGTCATATGCACAAATGCATATATGCACAGGTGCAATGAAAAACTTACTTTCAGCAGCTTCACAGGCATGTTTAAGCAGTATTCACGAGAAAAATATAAAACATTATACACAATTTTTACAAGAAAGAAAACAATTAGAACAAAAAAAACTAAATCCATTTTAGTACAAAGTGATCAAAGTGTTCAAAGTGTTGCTAAACTCTAGTGATTAGGGTTGTGCCAGTTGGCTCAAGAACCAAATGGTTGAAGGGAAGAAGGTGTTCTGTGTGGGACATCAGATTTCTGTACCTCCTGCCCGGTGGTAGCTGCAAAAAGATGGCATGGCCCGGATGGTGGGACCTTTGATGATAGATGTTGCCTTCTTGAAGCAGCGCCTCCTGTAGATACTATCGATGGTGGGGAGGGATGTGCCTGTGATGTATTGGGCAGAATCAACTATAACCTGATATCTGGAATATGCTGCCAAAGAAGGTGGTAGAATCAGATACAGTCATTATATTTAAGAGACATTTGGATGTGTTTGAACTGGTAAAATATAGAAGAATACAAATCTTAAATGGAATTAGTGTCGATGGATAAAAGAGCCAGCATAGACATGGTGGGCCAAAGGGTCCATCACTGAGCTGTATGACTCTGTAACCCCATCATTCTCTTAACACTTGTTACTTTGAAATTGCCTCAAAGATGAGGAAATAATAACAGCAGGAATTGAGGCACACATCTTCTGGGTCCTGATGACTGACCAGTTCCAAATGGTTCATCTATTGCACAATTAAGAGATAAGATTTCTTTATTAGTCACATGTACATCGAAACACACAGTGAAATGTATCTTTTGTGTAGAGTGCTCTGGGGGCAGCCCGCAAGTGTCACCACGCTTCTGGCACCAATATAGCACGCCCACAACTTCCTAACCTGTACATCTTTGGAACATGGGAGGAAACCGGAGCACCCAGAGGAAACCCACACAGACGTGGGGAGAACGTACAAACTCCTTACAGACACCGGAATTGAACCCGGTCGCTGGCTCTGTAGTAGCGTTACTCTAACCGCTACACTTCCTTGCCTGCCCAAGTGAAAAGTTGTAAGTGAAAGAAAACACACTGAGCAATGATAGCAATGGACAACACAATTTCTGTAAACCCCAGCACCTTCCTGAGGACTTATGAAAAAATATATTGTCAAACTTACTCAGAATGGAAGGCAGAGAAGGAGTGTGGTAAGAGGTGGATTGGCCAATGGCTAGCTATCAGTCTGGAGTATTAGGATTCAAATCTTAATCTGGAACCTGGCGTTCAAAACCATGGGCTGAGGTTTGCAGTGTGGTACCGAGGGAGCGCTGCACTGATGGACATCTTTTGACAGACATTAGACGGAGGCCTCGTCTTTTCTCTCAGGTGCATGCAGGAGATCCTATTGTGCTAATTTTGAGGGGAGCTGTTACCTTTCTACAGGGAAAGACTTCTCTCTCACTCAACATTACTGAAAGAATTTATCTGGTCATTGTTGTGCTGTTGTTTTTGGGACCTTTCTGTGAACAATTGTTGTATTTCATAAATAACAACAATGACAAAACTACTTCTTACTTACGATAGGCAGGTAGAGGCCATTCGGCACATTGACTACAAACCTGACTCCCAAAAAAAAAACTTCCATCAGTCCCATTACCCCACCCTAGTTTCCTGTAGCCTTGCTATTTATTCTTTCTCATACACCTATGAACTCTCTTTTCATTCTTTAGACACTTCATTGGGTCATTGTGAAAGCTGCCATATAAGGCAAGACTCGTGTGAAGTAAGACAAAAGTTGGCTAACTTCAAATGGAGAGATACAGTGCATCTATTTCCACTGCCCGTCTGTCCTTACAGCCTCAACAGCCCTTCCAGGTGAGGTTCACTCGCACCTCGTCCAACAGTGCTCTTGATGTGCCTTCCTCGACTTTGGTAAAAGCAAACATGGAGCATGTGACTGCTTTGTGGAGCACCTGTGCTCTGTCTGTGAAGGCCATCTCAAGCTTCCAGTTGCATGTCATTTTAGCTCTCCTTCCCGCTCCCACACTGACCTCAGCTTTCCCCATTGCAATGAAAAGGCCAAATGCAAATTAGAAGAACAACATCTCATGTTCTGCTTGGATAGCTTGCAACCCAATATGTTGTCCTCCCACACATACACTCACTGTCCACCTGTATTTTTTCTGTCTTTGTTCACCTTTCCCATCCCTTCCCCCCTCTCTTTATCCACCCATTATCTCTTCCCTATCTGGTTCTACCTATGACCTCCCAGCCTCTATCCCTCCTTCCCCTTTGTCCAGCTACATACCAGCAATTATCCCTGATGCAGGGCCTTGATCAGAAACACCGCCTCACATCTTTTGCCTCCACAGATTCTTTCTCATACACCTATCAACTCTCTTTTCATTCTTTAGACACTTCATTGGGCCATTGTGAAAGCTGCCATATAAGGCAAGACTCGTGTGAAGTAACCCACCCATTGCATTCGCCCAGTGTTCTTTTTAATGCTCTAGATTCCAGCATCTGCACTCTCTTTTGTCTTCTAACGCCACTTATTTTCAGAACCTGGATCAGCTCCCACAGCTCTGGTTGAAAAATGTTTATTTCACTTGTCCATTTTCTTAGCCAACCAGAATATTGATTAGAAAGGCTTCAGTCGATCGCAGCCATTTGACAAAGGTTTGGTCTAAAGATAGGAAGTTAGGAGATGGGTTAAAATAGAAAAAAAGCAGAAAAGTGTTGGAATATGAGGACATATGAAATAAGTGCAGGAGTTGGCCAAGAGTTCATTGTGTCACAGACTCATATAGACTCTTCAGACCACTGAGTTTGCACTAACCATCAACCAACCTACCAATTCTGTTTGTATGCTCCTTACATTCCCAACAAATCCCTCCAGATTCTACCACTCACCTCCATGCTAGGGGCAATTTACAATGGGGAATTAACCTACAAACCTGCATGCCTCTGAGATGTGGGAGGAAAGTGGATCAGTTGAAGGAAACCCACGTGGTCACAGAGAGAACATGCAAACTCCACACAGAGAGCACCGGAGGTCAGGATTGAATCTGAGTTATTGGAGCTATGAGGCAGTAACTCTGTTAGTTGTACCACTGAGCTGCCTCAAGTTTATTCTGCTATTTGTAAAGATCTTGACTGATCGGCCTCCTTAACACTTCCTTGCCTAACCCCCATATCCCCAGATTCTCTAAGTCTCAGCCATGGTCATACTCAACGACTAAACCTCCACAGCTCTCTGGGTTAGAGAATTCCAAAGATTCATTGCCTTTAGCGTGGAGAAACTCCTTATGATTTAAATGTTTGGTTCCCTTCATTGAGACTCTGCTCTTTAATCTTGTCAAGAAAAGCAACTTTTCAACTTCCACACTTTCAGGGACCATTTATACCTTATTGAGAACATCTGTTATTCCAATAAACTCTAGAGAAAATGTCCTTCCACTCAATCTTTCTTCAGAGGATGGCATAAACTTACTGCATTGAAAATGCTTATATCTGTCATTCACATTGTGAATGTTAAGTTTTCCCTTCCTTGCAGACTTAAGTACTAAGCTAGTGTCCTTTCTTATTGGTTTTTATCAGGATTCACATCGAGAAGCACCTTCCTCTTTAACTCACTTCTCAAACTTATGGCAATTCCAATGCACAGGAATGCAAGAGACGGCAGAGAGCAGTGGACACAACCAGGTCCATCACAGGCACAACCCTCCCCACCATTGACAGCATCTACATGAGGCGCTGCCTCAAGGCGACATCTCTCATCAAGGATCCCCACCATCCGGGGCATGCCCTCTTCTCACTGCTACTGTTGGGCAGTAGGTACAGAAGCTTGGTGTCCCACACCTACTTTCCTATAACCATCAGGTTCTTGAACCAACCTGCACAACCCTAATGCTACCTCATCAATGGAACACTATGGACCACCTCTTGCACTACCATGGACTTGTTTCTGATTGTGATTTTTTTGCACTAATGTCTTGTTTTGCACAGACTTTTTCTTCATGGTCTTGAATAATTTATGGTCTGTGTGTTGTCTGAATCTATGTGCCTGTGATGCTGCTGCAAGTTTTTCATTGTACCTGAACAGCACTGTACTTGTGCACATGACAATAAACTTGACAATGTGACTTGACTCTACCACCAAGAAGGTCAAGGGGCACCACCAACTTCATGATCCCTTCCAAGTTGCAAAGCATCTTGACTTTAAAATATATTGCTGTTCCTGCACCGTTTCTGGGTTCAAATCCCTTGCGGAAGTATCTTCACCACAAGCACCGCAACACATCAACAAGATGGCTTACCATCACCTTCTCAAGAGCAATTAGGGTCGAGTAATAAATATTGGCATGGCAGTTGATACCCATGTCCTGTAAATGAATTAAAAAGAGGGATGCTACTGATCTGAATTTAGAAAGAAGACCATTTGACTCCTTGACTTGGTGTTGGATATGCCACTCATTACACAGTGCTCCCAGTTCTCTTTGCTCTTTATTTAAGTATTCCATTTATCCTGGATTTCTAAAATCTGTGTTGGTTCCAGTACCTTCTGGTGTGAAGGTTAGTTCCTGGGATATGAGTATTGTCCTATCACAAGGGGCAAAAGGAGTTGGATCTGTATTCTTTGGAGTTTAGAAAAATGAGGGTGATCTCACTGAAACATATAAGATCCTAAGGGGCCAGGACAATGTAGATTTTGAAATGTTTCTTCCAATGAGAGAGTCTCAAATGAGGGAAGATAGTTGCAAGATAAGCAGCAGTCTCTTCACGCCTGATTCCATGCTCCATCCTCCTCCCATCAGACTCCACCATCTGCAGCCCTTTGTCACCTCCATCCATCACCTCCCACCCTCTGTCACTATTTCTACTCTCCCCTCCTTTGTTTGTCTATCACCACTCCTCACCTGGATCCACCTATCACTTGCCAACTCTGGCTCCACCCCTTCCTTTCACCTTTTTATACTGGCTAGCTTCCTTCTATCTTTCAGTCCAGATGAAGGGTCTTGACCCAAAATGTTGACTGTCCATTTCCCTCCGTTGATGCTCCCTGACCTGCTGAGTCCCTCCAGCATTTTGTGTGTGTTGCCCTTTCCCCTACAAGGGAAGTCGTCATCGGGGTCCTCCTCAACTGTCTCCGTGCACTGGCTGAAGAACTGTTCCTTGAATCGCAGTGTGGATTTCATCCATCTGGGGCTCTGGCGGATGTGATCTTTCCAACAACTCCAAGAGAAATGCAGGAAACAGTGCCAGTCACAATACATGGACTTCTTCAACCCCACTGAAGCCTTTGATTCCATCATTGTGGAAGATTGTGGAACAGCTTCCTCAAATTTGGTTGCCCACAAAAACGATTTCTATGACAGTTCAGTCATAAATGGGCACAATTTCTTAAATAGAAATCTCTCAACCAGTTAGGTTCAAGTGCGCCAGAAAAAACTTGCATCAATTATGCATTATGACTGAGTAGGATGCTAAAGTTTGATATTGAAGTGTGATGTAGAAAGCACTGGGCACTTTGGTCCTGAAAATCCACAGTTTGGGTTGTGGGTGGGAGAGGGGGAGCAGGTTTATCAATAATAGTTTGTTTTTGGTAGTTTAGTTATGTTGTAGAATGAGGGGAATAAGATACATGGATACTACATGTAAACCATGTCCCAAAGTGGATCTGGAGTGAGGGAAAGAGGAAGAAGACTTTGTAATAAGGTGGAGACAGGCAGACAATGTTCAAAAGATAAATTATCACTGTGAATCATGTATTTTATCATTTCCATAATACCTTTCTGAGAAATATCTGTAAAAAAATAACAAGAACTTTGAGTCAGTGGAAGCTTAATCAAATACCATACTGTTTCTGTGACCTTTTTAAAATTATTCATTTAAGGGATGCGGACTTCACAGGCTGAGCCAGTGTTTAACTGACCATCCTATTTCCCTTAGGAAAATGATGATGAACTACCATTGCTGCCCTCGGAGTGTGTATACCCACAATAGTGTTAGGGAGAGAGTTCCAGGATTTTGACCCAGGGATGGTGATATATTTCCAGATCAGGATGTTGTGTGGCTTGAGGGGCAACTTCCAGGTGGTGATGTTTCCATGCTTTTGCTGCCCTTGTCCTTCTAACTGGTAGAGGTTGTAGGTTTGGAAGGTGCTTTCTAAGGAATTGGTGAATTGCTGCAAAGTATCCTGAAGATGATACAAACTGCTTCTTTCATGCTTCATTGGTGGAGTGAGTGAATGGTTGTGGAGGGAATACATATCATACAGACTGCTATGTCCCGTATAATGTCGAGCTTGTTGAATGTTGTTGTAACAGCTCTCATCCAGGCATCCATCACTCTCCTGACTTGAGTCTTGTAGATGGTGGACAGGGTTTGGGGAGTTAGGAGGTTAGTTACTCATCACAGGATTCCTAGCCTCTGACCTCCTCTTGAGGCCACATTTTTTTTATATATATATGGCTTCTCCAGTTCACTGTCTGGTCAATGGTAACCCCAGGCTATTGATAGTGAGGGATTCAGTGATGGGAATCAATCACTACACTGGGCCATTCAATGGGTGATAACTAATGTGAGACTTCAACCATATTAATCAATTTGTGTATCAAGCCAACTTTGATTTTAAGCCCCTACAATGGGTGGGAATGGATGAGAGGGGCTTTGATACAGAGTGAGCCCTAAGCCTGAAACTGTGGGCATCATCTGTTTGCTGTTGGTCAGCTGCCCACTCAAAATGAGTGGGAAATGGCTTGGGAGCTAAAGACTGCTGAGTAAGGAAGTCTTACTCTCAAGTTATGGGGAGGGGGCATCAGGAGGGTCACCTACCTTCGAAAGACTTCACATCCTTCCTAATAGCCACCATCTTGGCTTCACCTGGTGTGATGGTTCAAACTTGGGTTGAAATGGGATTCCATTTGCAATGCAGAAGCATGATTTGCATTCCAGTGAGAAGACAGAGTGAGGTGGAATGTTTTATTTTAAACTCCACTCCTGCACGGACTGATGGGTTAAAATTGAACCCTAAGTTTAATATTAATGACTGGTACTTGAAAGAGCGAGTTGTCCAATTCCATTGCATGGCAGGATTTTAGTTTTATTGATGCCAATCATGTCACTCTGTGCTCAATCATTTCATAAACTGAAAGCATTTCCACTCCATCTATCAGTGTACACTTGTTTTACCAGAAACCCATTCTTCCATGTCAATCCTGTGACACATTTATACTATACTTCAAAGGCTGAAAATTTTTGCCTTGTCTCAGAACAAAGTATTACCACCAGCATGGTTTCTTGTGAAAAGTAAAGGCTCTCTTCTCCAGTGGATAATGTCACCACTGCACACAACCGCCTGTACTGATGAAGAAAAGTGCAATGTTCTTTATTTCAATTTTTAATATTTATTCAGAGTAAATGATGTTGACAGGACAATTCTGATATATGGATATGTTTGTCTGGGATACTTCCATATGATTCTGGGATTGTGCAGGGCTATTCTATACATTTTTATAATCCAAGAAGGTGCTGAGAAGAGCCAGAGGAGAATCGAACAATAAAACGAGGGAGGGCGAAAGCACCTGCAGTAAGAGGTGGGAGCAGAACCAATAGCAGCAACTGCAAAAGATCTGCAAAAGAAATCATCACCTTTTCAGGAGATAGCTTGTACATTGTTCTTTCCAGGCCAATGTCATTCCCATTGAAGGGACTTTCAACCAATACTATCTAAAAACAGAGATTACAAATTAGTGGAGCACAGAGGGATCTCAGTGTTCTTCTACACAAAAAGTTACCAGAAGCTTGTTGCAAGTAATTAGGAAGGCAAATGGCATAATGGCCTTTATTGCAAGGGATTGGCGTTTAGAAATAGGAAAGTATTGTTACAATTAGGTAGAGTGTCAGTGAGGCCACATCTGGAGTATTATGCACAGTGTTGGTCTTATTTAAAAGAAGGATACACTGGCACTGGAGTCAGTCCACAACAGATTCCCTAGTTTTAATTCCCTAATTCCTGGGATGAGAAGGTGGTCCTATCACAAACAGTTAAAGATGTTAGATTTGCATTATTAGGAGTTCAGAAGGATGAGGAGTGTCCCAAAGATCCTAAGGGGGGATGACGGGGTAGATATTGAGATGTTTCCACAAGAGGCAGATTCTCGAACATGGGGACAGCATTGCAAGATGAAGAGACAGCCATTTAAAAGTGAGGTGCAAATCGATTTTGTTTTCTCACGGAGGGTGGTGAATCTTTGGAATTCTCTACCCTGGGGGGTTGTAGAAACTAGAACAATGGAATTGGTTTATTATTGTCACGTATATTGAGTAACAGTGAAAAGCTTTTGTTTGCATACCATCCAGACAGATCATTCCATACATAAATACACCATGGTAGTACAAATGAAAACAGAATGCAAAATAGTGTTACAGTTACAGAGAAAGTACAGTGCTGGTGTACAAATAAAGTGCAAGGGCTGCAACTAGATAGATTGCGAGATCAAGAGGTTATCTTTTAGCGTATGATTTCATCCTTTAGCTTCTGAATGGGGGTATCTAGAGGAAAAAGATCAATTTTTGAAATATAGGGAAATTGAGGACTATAGGGAACTGGCATAGAAGAGGATTTGTGGCTGGGGGCAGAGTAGCCATGATCGTGTTGAACGGTGAGGCAAACTTGAGGGGCTGGTGGCCTGCTCCTGCCCTATTTTCTTGTGTTTCTGTTCTGCCCATTCTTGTTTACATTAAATTTCTTTTTTCTATGATGAAAGCAATAATGCAACACATTAATGGGTGTGGAATTTTTTTTCACTATGCCCCGACAGGTACAAATGATTATATCAGCATTCAGAAATGCCATTCTTGTACAGTATTAAAGCTTTTCACAAATGCGTATTCTGAAAAGTCTAGCCTCTAACTTATTGCCGGGATCTAAGAAGACCACAATCTTTCAGAAATATTGCTAGCCTTTTTGGGTAAAGATGGCCCTTGGCTGTTGACTTCTGACAACTTGACCCATTCCGACCCTGCCTCTACATTGTTCCTTTCATGTGCCAGCATCTGGGGTGGATTGCCAGAGACCTCAGGAATCCCACTATCCTGAGTGAAAGCTACTGCATGCACTTTCCTATTGGATCTGAGAGCAGGATACTGGCAATCTGCAATCTGCTGAGATTTTTGACTCTATCTCCTTGTGATTATCTGAAAAGTGCTTGGAGAAGGCAGGCAGCAAGTGTGCGGAATTGCAATGAAATAGAATTACTCAACTAGGGAGCAACCTAATGAGCAATGGAAAACTGATAGAATAGTGAGGAGAAATTAATTACAAAAATCCATTGTGTAAAGTTGATGAGATGTCATAAGCCAGCAGCTGATGTGGTGGGAATTTTGAAACTAATTTCACAGTTAGGGAACCAGATGAGAAACGGTAGAGTTGCACAATTCAGAGGAGACGGATTAACCTGATTAACAATGACAAAATGATGGAGTCAAATGGAGTTCTCCTTTAAGATTCCTGTGTGAAATAAGTTCAAAGTCATTTCAACCGAGTTTCCAGTTTCCAAAACTGTCCATCACTCAAAAATAACCAAGCAACCTCACACAGAGAACCCATTAAGGAACAGATGACATGGAACATAGAAACATTGCGCTTTTGAATTTAGTTGGGGGAGGGGGTTGTTCTTCTCACACTAGGGTTTAGCAATGAGATGCCATCACTTAGAAGGAGTAAAACACTGTGTAAGGTGAAAGTGTTTTATCCTTCAGCTTTCAGATGAATTGAGCAAAAATATACAATGGAAAAAGATGATGTAAGATAGTAGTGATGTCTGGCGTGGAGAAGTTGTACAGCTAAAATCGTTTCCAGATGAAGCACGATTATGCAAACAAAGTGTTATAATTCCCACCATTTTTTTTCTTTGCTCACTTGTCTGTAGAAAATGCAGAGTTAAAATCCTTTGGCAAATTTGCAGTGGACCTACAGCACACAATAACATACTGCATGGCTGTTAAGCTGAATGAGTTGAGCGTTTGTCATTTCTATCCTCAGTCCCCATAACTACTGCATAAGGAGGCAGCACTCTGCCTCAGGCTCTTAAGGAAAACTATTAATCTGCTACCAGTGGGCGGCATGCTACATAAACCACCATCCATCCCATAATTGCATGTTCTGCTCTACACTGGGCACATGTGGCTGCCACATAATTTTTTAAGATTTTTTTTTCTGTTCTTACCAAGAATAAAGTATTTGGACAATTTGTCATCGTCAGTGAGAATTTAATCAAAGTCTGCTTCTGTTTCTCTTGCTGTGGGACTGTGTGCCTTTTGTGCCTGGCTCACCTGGTAACATTTATCTGGTTAGTACTAAACAACCCATATTCCCTTATTGGTAGGATGCCTCCAGTTACTTCAATATATATTTTAAATTTTTAAATTTAAATTTTTAATTTTATTTACAGCGTGTTAACAGGCCCTTCTGGCCCAACGAGTCCACACCGCCCATTTTAAACTCCAAATTAATCTATCCGTACGTCTTTAGAATGTGGGAGGAAACCAGAGCACCCGAAGGAAACCCATGCAGACACGGGAGAACGTACAAACTCCTTACAGACAGCAACGGGAATTGAACCCCGATCGCTGGCGCTGTAATAGTGTTGCGCTAACTGCTACACTACCGCACCGCCTCCAATGGAATCATTGTCATGCCCCACATAATGGGAACAAATAGAATGTTTTCTGTAAGTTGATCAGGCATTTGAAAAAGGAAGTGTGCTTTTGAACTATACATCGCTTACCAGAAAGGTGATGTTCTTTCATGCTATAGAACAATGGTGTAGAATGGCAAAGAGCCACACTTGGCACTACTTAAATGAAGAAGCCTTGTTATGAAGCAGATTCAGTTTTAAATGGTCACAGGGTGTGTGTAGGAACATTTGTACAGAGCAAGGTGTTATGGGGAACTGCTGGTGGAGTGTTGTATGAAGATTGGTGCAGTAGGAAATTGGAGATAGATGTCCCAGCCTCAGATTTACACACCTCTTAAGAGTTGGCTCAGAGAAGTACTGATGCATACTTAGGGGCAAAGAATGCAGCTGTCAGCTAAATGTGGTTTGTTTGTGGCCACAGGAGAACAGAGGATGAGACAATGTCAGGATTTTCGGATCTGCTCCAACTCCACTGCTTCTGCTTTCTTGTGTGAATCCAGTAATTATCACAAAGAAATTTAAAACAACAAAATTGAAAGGCTGCATGAATAACACCTGCAAAAATAAAGTTCTGTTGTTAGAGGTGACACACAGCTGAGATTTCTGACATACCAACTAGAGTCTCTATGAAATAAATGTTTCGACATTCACAAGCTTTTGTGACGTTATGTATATTATAATATCTCTTCCATTGAGAGTAGGCCTGCAATGTAATATTCCTTCTGCTGCTGCTAACTCAGCATTTTTTCCACACAGGTGTAGTTAGTGAGAAGTTCACTCCGTGACATTGCAACCTTCTCGGGTCAGGAGGTGTTGAGAGAAGAAATGTTCTGTTGGAAGGAGCTTCTATGGGCCAGAATTTCCTTGGAGTAATTCACACTTGCTCATATACAGTATCTTTATAAGGTACAACTGAAATCCCATTTAAGTTTGCAAATTGTATTTGCTGCACTCATAATAGTAGAACATGATCAGCTGGGAGGGAGTTCTTGGTTCAAATCTCAGTCTTGGTGGTCTTGTGTGTAAAGGCAAAACTTGCACATGTCACGGGTTTTGCAAAAGGTTCAGCCATTTGGAACTGTCATTCATCAATCTGTTATATAATATACGTTTTGATTCAGTAAGAGTGAATGACCCAAAAACCTCCTATGGGACAGGCCTCTGAAAGCATCTGCTTAGAAATTAATAATGAAATGTTCCCATCACGGAATGCTTTTCCTTCAGATCGTTTGGTTCCTCCCTTTCTGTAGCCTGGTGCAAAGGAGAGTGAAATTGCAGAAGAAAATATCAATGCAGTATTTGCCATGCTCCATTTATTCCTCTCCTTCAATATCTGGATTTGAATGTTAATCCATTTAGTTCCTATGCTGTGAACTTTGTTACCTTGTTTGCTGGTTTTACCACCAACTTCTTGATCTGCAGGTTAATACTACCATGTTATGAAGATTCTTTACCTTATGCTAGTAAGTGCTTGTTTGTTTAAAAGTAAATGCCAGAATCAGACTGACCTCAACATCATTTAAAAAAAAAATCAATTTACTTGATAAGATTGAATGATCTCCATACAACATGATGACAAGATCAACATCCCCATGTCTGAATATCATGTAAAAGGTTCAATAGGGTAATGCTAACTTAACTTGTCTAATAGTGATCATCAACTGTACAACTCTTACCAGGATAAGAATTGGTGGCATCAGGCTGTTCAAACTGCTGAATCTTGGG